>PVLA01000501.1:0-183353 GCA_004027455.1 Hydrochoerus hydrochaeris
GAAGGGGAGGGGAGGGGAGGAAAGGGAAAAGAATGTGTCACGGCACATATTTAGCTCAGGAACACATCTAGAAGAAAGCAAAAGTGTCTTCAAGATCCCTATTTTTCCCAGGCCTGGGATGCCCTCCTGGTTCCAATTTGCAGACCATTCTGTGACCCACTAGGCCAGCTGGGCTGGGCAGTGGCTGCCAGGTACAGGGAAAGTGCAGAGAAGCCTCACTGAGCCCAACCCTGGACGTGGCTCTGTGACTGGGTCCCCTTAGAGGCTGTGTGGGAGCCAGCCGTGCTCCACACCCAGCACAAGCCCCACCCTCCAGGGCGGTGCCCTCCTTGGCCCGCCGCTCTCCTCCATCCCTCTCCATCTCAGCAGGCTGAGACAGACAGAGGCTCTTGCTAGTAAGTGCGCCAGACCCTGCCATAACCAAGCGCAGAGCCCAGGGGGCTAGGGCTCCCTAGAAAGTCTAGATCAGACCCCGCGTGGTAATGCACTTGCCAGAGTGGCAGGCGACACACACAGGTGACACCAGCTGGACTGTGTGCAGTGTCTAAAGCTTCAGCTGAATTTGGGAATTCAAGAACATATACTCTGTTTTTGCCAGAAATTCTGTATTCTGTACAAGAGAAGGCAGAAATACGAGGGCTTTTTGTGTGGATGTGACATCTCCTGACTTAAAATTTTTGACACTTAAGTTTAAAATTTTGCAATTCTGTGAAAATCAAACAAAATATATCTTCTGGTTCCTTCTGGCCTCACAAGTTTGTAGCCTCCTTTCTGCAAAGCAGCTCCTAACTAGATGTGAGCCATTGAGGGTGTCATGAGAAGCATCCTAGTATCAAAGTCTCCGAGGTTTTTCAACTAACCAAGCTTCAACTCAGAGTATTCCCACCTCCCCAACCCTCATTTTGCATGACAATGTTGGGGTAAAGGGAAAAGGCAATTGCTAGAAAAAAAGTGCTTGTATTGCTTCGGAGCATGCAATTTTGCAAAGTGCGTTCATGTACACTTCATTTTCTAGGAAAGAAAGAGAGAAAGGGGACGGAGGGCGGGGGAGGGAAGGAGCTATATCTTGGAGTAATTAAGTCACTTGCCCAAACTGGCAAATGATAAACATGGAATTGGATCCAAGGTCTCACAGTTTGGGACTCTCAGGAGGCCCCTGAGTACCTACCACCTACAGACCCCTAACACAGTCCTGGCTCCTGCCCCCTTAGCCCAGGCCTTGGCCTGGCCAGGCTTTCTCAACTCTGACATGACTTTTGTCTGGTTAATGTTAGGACATGACAACTCTGGCCTGAGAAGACTGGAAGGATAGGTACCAAGCCTACAGTAAAGACAGTGGCTTCCCCAAAGGAAATGATTGATCATCTGAGGAAAACTAGTGATAGGGGAAAAGAAAGGGGATGAATCCTCCTTTCCCTGGGGATTGGATAGGAGAACTACTCTGGCTTTGATTTGGGACTTGGGAGAAGAGTTCAAGGAAAGTACCACTGGGGAGGCAGATGTCATGACCAGGAACTGAAGACGGAGGAAGCCAGGGAGACACGGCGAAATGGACCCAGACACCCAAGATAACCATCGTGAGCTTTCAACTATGCTTTTTCTTCTTTGGAAACTCCTCTTCTATCCTCACACTTTTGAGGAAGACACACTACTGTGTCCTTGCCTCACACTTTATTTTGCCTTGTAAAGAATTATTAGAGGGATAAGTGTTCACACCTGTAGGGAAGCAATTCAAGGAAAATGGAAAATGTGACACCACGGGTCTTCTGGCTGACTGCTGGTCTGCTCTCCACCCTTCCTCCTGCCCGTCCTTCCAGGCGGGGCTGCATGGACTACATCTGGCTGCCTCTTCAGTCCCAAGCTTCTGGCTGTGCTGGGTTGCAGGGCTCAGAAGGAAGCACGAGTCTGGTATGAGGGTATTTTCCTCCCATCATGGGCCCTACTGTGCCCTGGCTGCATCACTCAGGCCAAGGTTTGCAGCTGCTGCCAGGATACCTGCATGCAGCACTGTCTGTCCCCGTGTGCTGGTGTCATCCTTCAACCCAGCACTGTAACAGCGGGAAGGAACACTCTTTTCCAGACCTGAAACACTAAACCCTACTGACCCTTTTCTAAGTTGGGCTTTTATTAAACTCTGCACGTTGCTCAAATGAGTGTTCATCTGTTTACTGCTGAGATCCTGATTGACACAACTTTGCCATTTTGTTGTTGCTAATTAATGGCACTGAGGAGTCATTTCCATGGGGAGAACATACATCTTCAGCAACTGTCCTCTTTCCCTGAAAATAAGACCTAGCCAAAAAATAGTCAGCCTTAAATCCTAGAGAACAAAAATGTCAGCCCCAATCAGCCTATTCTTACCTGACCTGCCACCACTGGTTTCTTGCTCAGTGGCAGGTAGGGCAGAGATAGGCTGATCGGGGCTGGCATTTTTTTGTGTAGTTTTCCAGGCTGATTAGTTTCCAGCTAGATCTTTTTTCTAGAAAAACGAATTATTCATCTTACACACACAATCACCACCATCCTGATGAAGATAAAATGAAAGTTCTGTCACCTCAGCCTTGTTTTAATGGTCCTTTCAGAACCAACTCCTTTGACCTTTGACCCTCAATGACACCAACCACATAAAACCACTTCTCAAGGAATGGAAGGAGGAAAAACCACATTTCAGTGACAACATGCATCCTGACATTCAGAGCTGCACAGCTCACATCAGCTAAGTCCTGAAAGCAGCCGATAGCTCCTCAAAGGATGAATGGATAAAGAAACTGATATATATTTGCAATGGAGGACTATTCAGCCATGCAGAAGGATAAACTGAGTCATTTGTGGGAAAATGGGTGCATCTTGAGGCCACATAGTAAGTGAAATAAATTAGACACAGAAGGCTACATGTTGCATAGTTTCTCCTATATAAGAAACCCAAAATATAAATAATTTAAAGAGCAAAATGAAAGATCAATGACAGGAAACAAGGAAGTCGACTTTGCACAGATGGGAAAGAGATCTTGGGTTGCAGGGAGATGAAGGATGGGGAAGGGTGTTAATCACTGAGATGTGATGTGTATGTACCAGCTCCCCAGATGGATGTATTCATCATGTGTCACAAATCCACACTGATAAAAAAGAAATTCCTAAAAAATAGGAAGAGGAAGGCCAAGAGCAACTTTTGCCTAAAACTGCCATGTAATGGGCAGAAAAGATTCACAGAATAACTAGAGAAATCTTTGTGTAAGACCAGAAAAGCTGGAGGGGGAAGTTGATCACGCCTGAGCTGCCTGAGATCTTTGGGAATGGGAGGCTCACACGCATTGTCAGTCGGGCATGATGGATTAGGGTGGAGCTGAGGGCTGAACATCAAGCGTGTTACCCCAGGACTTCATTCCAAAGTCGGCAACTGCCCTAGAGAAAGTCACCTGACACAGGAGTGCCACTGTAACTCCTGTGTCATGAGTCAGTAGTCTCCCCCGGCCAAGGAGGGAAGGACCCGATCCTGGTGAGATCCAGGAAGTTCAGCCCACTGAACTTCAGCTCCCACTTCCTTGGGAGACTCTGGAGAAACCCAGTAGCTACCAGATGGCACAGAGGCCGTGAGGGAGTAGGAGTCATGGTGACCAAGCAGAAGCCATGGCAGCACAGAAAGACATGATGTGATAGAGGGACAGAAATGAAGATTCCTGAGTCACCACAGTGACCAACGCTACTGTGGAGGAGCACTAGATACCCATTTCTGAAGGCACAGCATGCAGAAATCACTGTGGAGTCAAACTCACCAGGTGGATCATTAGTGCCATGGTTACTCTTCCATCCTGAGCGTTGCTCGTATTCTCTGTGAGATCTGGGTGGATGGGGATAATATTTTCTTCTTATTAAATAAAATCTCACACATTGAGGAAGTTTCGGTGTATCTCTATTCTTTATCAACTGAAAAAGCTTATTAAACTGCAAAAGAGGTTTGTACCACAAAGATCATAAGACACAGACCCAGGAGTCATCAACTGTGCGTGGGAAAGGCTAGTTTTATTTCCCTAATGTCTTGAATAAGTCTGGGTGAGGAGGAAATTCTAACGAAGAGGTCGCTGAGTCATTGGTTGGCTATAGTTTCTGGCCGTGACCCTTCTGCCAAACAGGAACTCTCGGCAGCTGGCGGAGATGGAGGCTGGTGACAGTGAGGACCAGGATCTGTGTGTAAGTCTACACAGCACAGGCAGGGGGACCCACAGATTTTAAAAAGAGCAAAGAGGACTTTGAAGAGAAGTGACACAGGTTTGAAATGGTTTGAGATGGTAACATAAAATGTCTTCAGTGAATAAAAGGAGCCATTTATTCACCAAACACCAATGACCACTGTAACACAGGACACAAAAGAATCCCCTTTCCCCCAAAGATGCCGGGATTCCTGCTCATGAGGAGCTTCTAGTGGAACCTGCCCATTCTGCACTGATGTTACCATCAGTAACCATTACAGAGATAGATGACCCATGTGTGTTCATGAATTAGATACTCTGTGACACGTTTACACGTGGTGCACAGGCCTGCAGTACAAGGAGTAATCAGAGTAGTTATTATTCTATGAGAAGGCCTTCTTGGCTTTTGCCTTCTCCCTTGAGGGGGATTTTTGAAGGGGGATTTTGCTCTCCCCTCCCCTTAAGAAAACACCTCTCTGGCAGACACCACCGGCTTCCTGATCAGTAGCCATCTCCTCCATTCTAGACTAACAGAGCTTTATTTTCACTGTGACAGCAATACATCAGGGTTGCTTTTCTAAAGCAAAGTCCATCC
Organism: Hydrochoerus hydrochaeris; assembly: GCA_004027455.1. Lineage (NCBI taxonomy): Eukaryota > Metazoa > Chordata > Mammalia > Rodentia > Hydrochaeridae > Hydrochoerus > Hydrochoerus hydrochaeris. The sequence goes on from PVLA01000501.1 coordinate 4,783, forward strand.
TCTTCCCCTTGTAACTTTCCAGTTTCCCAAGGTTCTTTCCACATAGGAGTTACCATGTGACCCAAATTTGGCCAATGGGCTATCAGAAGTCCTCCTCATCCTACATACAAAGTAAAAGAGAAAAAAAAGCCTTTTTGTTAGTTCTCCTTTGGGATATTAGAGTTTGATATTGGGAGCTATGATCAGCATCAAAAACTGTTGTGCTGAGGAAGAACCCTGAATTAGAAAGCTGGAATGAACTTGGACCCTCGCTGACATTGTCAATCCTCAGGACAAGTACAGCAACCCTCTACCTCCAGTAACCTCATTAGGTCAGTAATAAACTCAAGCTTTATTTAGTGTCTGTAGCTAATAATATATTTTCATGGCTTTTCAGAGATACTAATTTTTTCCTGCGGCTTCATTGTCCAATCCATCAGTCCCTAAACACCTGTGGCTATTGAACAATAACTTTTTTTACTTCAAATTGAGATATAAACATAGCAATATGTGGTGGCCCACATCTGCTATACCAGCTAATCAGAGCCTGGAATAGATCTCAAGTTCCAGGCTAGCCTAGACAACTGGCAAGACCCCGTCCCCCAAAATAAAACACTCACACACACACACACATGCACGCACACACACACCCAAACTGGTCAAAACAATAAAATTTGTAAAATAATTTGTTCACCCTTAGTTCCTACTGAAACAACAATATTTTGCATAAGTTAGGTTAAATAACATTTGGAAATTTCTTTTTGCTTTTGTAACATGGCTGCTGAAAAAGGGAAAATCAGTCTGCTGCTCCTGTTGCATTCCTATCAAACAGGGCTTTCTGGAACATCAAACGGAGCCTCGAGAGTGCTGAGCTGTACAGCAGAAGAGGAGACCAGGAAGGAAAATATTATTAAGCCATGGTAGTCGTGAATTGCTCCATGCGATGGTGTTATTGAGGTTTCTCTGTATTTCTGGAATAACTTTTATTTATATGCATTTAAAAACAAAGTTGAGCTTGTTCTTAGTCACATATATAACTGATGAGTATTTTGGGCCCTTTTGGTCACCTTATCAATATTTACATTTGTCCTCTCAGTGATTGAAAAGACATACCCTTTTTGTTTTTGGGAGGGGGGTTGTTTTGCTTTTTTTATTTTAAAGAGATAAAACAACAGAAAAATCAAGTAGCAAACAACAAAAGCAAAATGACAGCAACAAAAAACCAATAGTAATACAGGATTTCAAACCAAGATGATAGGAATTTAACAATGGTTGTCATATTGCATATTGTTATTTTCAAATAGTTGCTCAGGTAACTAAATACAAGCATGCAAAATTGATCAAACAATATAATTTCCCTTTGAGCAGTTTCTTTCCTGTTTACTGTATCTATCGCAACTTTAGGATCTTATCTACTCTTTCAGCTTCTTACGCTATCAAGACAATATGGTGTTCACACGTTCAAGTCTGATTTATTTCACTTATGAGTAAGGTTTCTAGTTGCACCGATTTATCTACAAAAACCTCAAATTTATCATTCTTTACAGTTGAGTAGTATTCTATTATATAAAAATATCATATCTTTTTTAGCCATTTCTCAATTGATGGGCATTTGGGTTGTTTCCAAGATCTGGCTATTACAAATTGTGCAGCTATAAACATGGGTGCACATATATCACTCTTAAATGGTGTTTTCAGTTGTTCTGGGAAGAGATCCAGAAGGTAAATAGCTGGGTTGAATGCAACCTCAAATCCTAATTTTTTGAGGAATCACCATACTGATTTCCATAGTGGTTGCACCAGTCTATACTCCCACCAATGAAAAAGAGATCCTTTTTCTTCATAGCCTCACCAGAATTTGTTGTGGTTAATTGCTTGGGGTTAGCCATTCTTTCTGGAGTGAGATGATATCTCACTGTTATTTTAATTCATATTTCTTGAATGATCACTGATGCTGAACATTTTTCATATATTTATTTGCCATTTGTATTTCTTCATCTGAGACTTTTGTATTCATCTCAGATGCCCATTTTTGGAATGGTTTTTGTTTGTTTGTTTTTAATTTAAAAGAGAAAAAAACTAACAAAATTTCAAAGCATGATAGAAAATAACAATGGTTAACATATTGCATATTGTTATCTTTAAATTAGTTACCTAAAGTACAAGATATCTAATTTAATTTTCCAAATAATATTACTACAAACCATTTTTTCAATGAATTAAGAAAAGTTAGTAGTATAACTATTTTAAGTATCATATATATATATATATATATATATATATTCTCACATTATTTCTTTCAGCTTCTCACACTAGGGAGACAATATGATGTTTACACAGGCAAGTCTGATTTATTTCACTTGAGTATGATCTCTAGTTGCACTCATTTACCTATAAACATCTCAAGATTTTCCTTCTTTATGGCTGAGTAATATTCCATTGGGCAAAATGCCACATCTTTTTATCTATTCTTTGTGCCAATGCCTTTTTGAATACTCCATTGATACTCCACTAAACTCATGGTTCAGAGTTACATCAAAGGGAAAAAGTGGAGGTTCTAGCCATCTGCATACCCTCAATCCTCTGTTTGGTCTCCTGTTTCTCTCTGCTTTCCTGAAGATTTTTAATTTCCCATCCTAAGCCTGACCCCACATCAAGGTGCAAATTTATTTCATCAATTTTTTTTCTCTTCACTGTAGCCTATTTAAATTAATTATTCAAAAAACTATACATACTGCGGGCATCCTAAGGTAGTAACATTTCCCCAAGGATTTTTGCATTTTCCATTTCTAAAACATATCCCCATTTGACCCAAATGGTTTGTCTGTTCCTCATGTCAGAGCTTAGATAAGTCTAGGCAGTAGACAGGAAGTGGTCTGGAGTAGCAGGGCATTTGCATCAGCTGAAATGAGATCAAGGAAGTCTTTCTGTGGTATCTACTCTCAGTGCTGTTCCTACTAACAGTTTAAGAAAAAAGAGTCCATCCACTTACTTTGTCTCTCAGCACACGAGCTGTGATGGAAGAATACATTTTGGTCCCTTTTATACCACTTTACATCAATTAACAATCTCTAAACCTGACCAACAAACATATGAGAAATAAATCAAGTAAATATTTATAAATGGTGGTAGGGGGTTAATTCAGCTGAAAACTAGATTTCAGGTTTAAACCTGAAAAACACAAATTTAACAGATTTTTTAAAGAAGAACAAGAAGGCAAAAAATGGAAGGGGAAGTCTCCAAAGAACTGAAGGCTATGCACTTTTAGATCACAAGCTGCTTCTGTCAACAGCATGAAATCCAGTTGACTATTTCAGCACTGTATGAACACAGCTAATCAGAAAAATGCACAAAACATATTGATCTGAAAAACTCTCAAGTTTTTGGGCACAGCCTAATCAATCAAAAAGGCATATGGTCTCCTCACAATAAGGCAAAAAAATAGTCCTGTTTTCAAAATGTTTAATAACATCCTTCAGTTCCCAAAGGCCTCTTGAGTGTTCCTTTCTTATAAGAAAAGGCCGCTGGACTGAAAGGTTGAACAATAGCTCACTGACTCAGTTAGTCTTGAATACATCACTTAATCTTCATAGAAGAGCAGATAAAGTCTAAGGTACTTTTCTAGTTAGTTTTTTAACTCGTACTAACAGCAATTCATTTTAAATTTGGGGAGGAATAAATATAAGATGAATTAATGTTTTTATGTCTAAACTTCATAAAATCTATCTGGAAGGTTATATGCTAGACTATTTGAAGTCTTTCAGTCAAATTGATGAGATTGTCAGTGATTTTCCTTTCCTCATGTGTGAAGAAGTCTCTACTGAAGGATGAGACCGTGAAAGAACTTATATTTATACAGCAAATAATTTGATTTTGCCCCAGGAAAAGATCTGGCCTCATCCCTATGCTTCCAGAAGATGATCTCTCTGAGGGAGAGTCTGTTTCATACTGGGTCACACTGCACAGTCTGACAATGTGACTGAGGGTAGGACATTTGTGTCACATGCTATCAGTTGACCTGGAAACTCACATCAACTAGGTGGCCAAGTCATCAGTCAAGTCTACCTAACAGAGTCCCAGTCAAAACTTTCCACAGAGGTCCCTGTCAAGCCCACCTGCTTGGCACTGCGTCCTGCACTCTGTCGCACACCGGTGCCTGCGGTGAGGGGCCGCCTTCTCAGGAAGCGGGCATGGAAGTGCCATGGGGATTGCTTCTCTTATTTTCTGCCATATGTGCTGCTTCTCTCGGCTGCTTTTGAGCTGTGTCCTTTCCCTGTAGAGTCACTGCCAGTTAAGTTCTGGAGTCCTTCCGGCAACTTACTGAAACTCAAGAGGATTTTGGAAATGCACTGAATTCGTAGTTGAGATCAGAAGTGGGAACAACACTGAGGATTGTGCTTTCAGTTTTGCAGTGGTCTAAACTTTCTGCAGTATTGCAACAATGAAAAACTTTGTAGGGAGCCCTTGAAGCTAGAGATTGATCACATGTGTGGGGCTAAAGCAAAACCAGCCCTGAACACACAGGGAGCCCCAAACATGCCACGTAAACAAGCTGCTCCAGCACTAGGAAGGTAAGGGCCCCAGGCCAGCCAGGCAAATGAGTTGCTAGGCAGTAGGGTCGAAAGTGACCTTCTGAGGGTATCAATAAACACACTACAGGGCTGAGCAGTTCCTTTCACCCCATCAGGAGGATGAGGGCTCCACCTGACCCCAGCTTTGTCTCTTCTCTATTTTCTCATCCTCTCACTGTCTTTTACCCCAAGAACCTCAAGGGCCACATGGGTCATGCCAAAAATTAAAATTTAAGGTAGAATTTTTTCAAAAATTCAGTGCTTTACCTTCTCCACTGTTGGTGGGAGTGTAAACTGGTACAACCATTCTGGAAATCCGTGTGGAGATTCCTCAAAAAACTAGGATTGAAGGTTCCATTTGACCCAGCTGTTTCTCTTCTGGATATTTTCCCAGAAGAGTTAAAAACATCAAACCCCAGCAATGTATGTGCACCCATGTTTATAGCCACACAATTTGTAATAGCCAAATTTTGGAAACAACCCAAATGCCTATAAACTGAAGAATAGATTTAAAAGATGTGATATTTTTATGCAGTGGAGTACTAATCAGCCATAAAGAAGGATAAACTTAAGACTTTTATAGGTAAATGCATTCAACTAGAGACCACACTTGTACATCACACTTGCATGTGTAAACATTGTGTCATCCCCCTAGTGTGAGAAGCTGAAATAATATGTTACATGATAATTATAATTCTATAATAATTAGATAACATAAATTATATATTAATAAATACGATTATGCAATAATATATTATATATGAAAGATTATACTATAGCTCATTGAAAAGAAAGGTTTGTGCTAATATTGTTTGGACAATTAAATGTAGATATCTTGTATTCTGAGTAAGTAGTTTAAAGATAACAGTACACACAATATCTTAACCATTGTTACCCTCTAACTATTATGGTTTGAAATTTTGTGGTTTTTCTCTCTTTAAAATAAAAATACTTAAAAGAATAAAATAATTCAGCAGCTTTGACAATTTTCCACAAAGCAAACACCAGCCTCCTAGTATGTTCTTTATTTTTCTGCTTTCTTCTCTGTCACTCTACTGTGTCTTTATTCCACTCTCCCTTCAAGAAATTGTTATTTTTAATGCAGTTCAGCTTCTCTGCTTTAGATTTTTTTACTCCTACATATTCATTTTATTGGTGATTCACCTTGTGATTAATAGTTATTTTTATTTGTCCTAATTGTTTATGAATATATTATAATTTTTCCCAAATGAAGGTATATTTTTAAGTAACAAAATAACCTCAGAGCCACTCCCACATATTTTCCAGTCTCAACACAGATGTACACACAACAAAACATAAGAAATAAACAGTTGGAGCAATTCATACTGGGTGATTTTAAAAATTCTTTCTTGATATAGCTTTCATTTCCCAGTTTCTTATCCACTAAATCTTCTCTTTCAAATTTTCATTTTTTTCAAATTAACTGTATTGCCAGGGATTTATCTCAGTGGCATAAGTGCCTGCCTTGCAAGCGCACGGTTGTGAGTGTGATCCCCAGCACACACACAAAAAAAAAATTTTAACTTTATTGGTACATTTTAGATGTACAGAATTATAATGTTCATCCTAGGAAATCTGCACCCGTACGTGACGTATCTGGATTCTTCTGTTCTCCCCATTCCCTTCCCCTCTCTTCATCACCTGTTTCCTTCCTTATTTGCAAAATCTTCATTTCCACTTTTTCTTTCTATTCTCTTTCTTTCTTTTCCCTTCCTTCCTTCCTTTCCCCCTCCCCCCGTCTAGTTCCTTTTCCCATTTGAACATTTTCTTCCTGTTTCACAATATCTATTATACATTTTGGTCTTTATTTACCCTTTGGGTTTCTCACAGCAGAGAAACGATGCAGTATTGAAACATATATGTCTGATTTACTTCACTCAAGCATATCACATCAGGTTCAGTCATCTACCTCAAAATATCCCTCAAAATTTTCCTCAAATACTGCCTCAGAAGCTCTTTCCATCATGCCACTTTCTTTTCTCGATATCATTTTTTTCTACTAGCTAGTCTCTACCTTTTCTTATGTAAATTCTGCAATTTTACCTACATTTCTTCTCCTTCCCACAAAACACATCAATATGCCTCATAGTGAAAAACAAAGTAATCTATACCTGCTCAGCTTACTAACAATATTAACGTGACTTTACTAATTCATTATATTAATCAATACACCTTTATTATTACAAAAAAATTGTCCATGAAAATAAAAGTTACAAATAACTTTACACTTCAGCAACTTTCTTGAAAACCAACTCTTCAATCGAAAGCATTTGGATAGTATCTGCAGATTCTCTGAAGCTCTCTTTAAAGTCTCACAATGTGTCTACCAATCCTGAATTGTTCTATTCTTGCCAATCAGCTGAGGGTTCGTTTTGCTTGATTTAGATAGAAACCATGCATTGGCAAAACGCAGTTCAGCTGGCAGCCTTGAGAGTCCTGATGGACAAGAGCTAATGCTGGATGCTGCCAGCTGACCCTGCCAGCTGCTCGGATGACTTTGCCAGATTCTGCTTTCTAGATCTTTCTTTCTTGCTTTCTTACCTTTTTTTTTCTTTTGTACCAAGAATCAAAGTTAGAGCCTTGCAATTGCCAGGCAGATGCTATAACCACTGAGCTACATCCCCAGCCCTGCTTTCTGGATCTCTCAAGGGATAACCTCTAGTGTTTATTGCCCTTTCTTTGAAAGCAACTTTTATGTCCACACTACTCAGGAACTCCAAAGTCCATACTATCTGAGGATTGAGGCTTTTACTTAACAAGACCTGCAGAGCGGCACAGAGAGAACTCTCAGAGATGAACCCAAGAAGTGTGGGTGAGGGGAGTGCACCTTACATACCTACTGTGGGCCTGTGATTGGTCCAGGTGTAAGCCAGTGATTTGTTCAAATTCAGGTCTGTTGATGGGTCCAAGTGTAGGCCTGCGTTTGGTCTAAGTTGGTGCAGGGCATCTAGAACAGCACAGCTGTTGCGATGTCAGGAAAGCTATTTTACATTTGCATTTCCACAAAAAAATGGTGGTGGTGAAACCCAAGAATCTCCAGCTGTGTTCATCACAATTTATTAGGTTTTAGAGAGGTGTAAGGTGTGGATAACGGGCTAGAACCTCTTTCTGAGCTCTGCTATACCAAACTGGCTTCCCTGTGACCTCCCTGCCAGTGTGTGGAGCCCTGAGAGTTGGGGAGGGGCCTACGACTGACAGCGGAGCTACAGCTTCCATCAGAGCAGCTAGAAAACAGCCAGGGAGTCACCTCAGGGGTGAAGGGTGGACACTGAGGCCAGAGCTCACTTATTCCAGTCCACTGGGGGAGAGGATCAAAAGGAAGGAAGTGAGGGAGAAGGGCATGACAGCAGTATAAAGCAGTTTATCTGGAGTGACACTCATTGGCTAAACCATGCCCCCTTAGACCAGCATGAGAAACGTGAATAGTCAGGTGACCCTCACCCGTCTGGCTGTCACGGTCCTTTTCCAGTGAGGCACATGCATCAAAAGAGGGGGTGAGTCTTCAAATCCCAGTGAATACCCTGACTTTCCCTCTTTGTTCTCTGCATCTTTTGAAAGTATCTATAGGTTGTGACCTCTTAAGAATAAATTGCTTTATCACAGATTGTTTGGCCCTAGAGTAAGGCTAAGAAAGCAAGCAGTAATCTTCCTTTGATTGTCTATTTTTACTTGAGGTTTTTTGGTAGAGGAAAAGGTAGAAAAAGGTGTTAGAAAAGACAGTAGGAAAAAAGAAATATACCGATATATGCTACTTCTTGATGCCCTTCCTACAACCGATCATCTCACTGGGCCCTTATAACAGTACCCTGTGGTAAGCAGGGATTGCCTCAGTTAGGATCCCATTCATTACAGAGATGAAGAAGCTAGATTCATAGAGGTTAAAATTGAGATTTGGCACATATCCTAGCTAGAAGAAAATCATAAAGCGAGGGCTAACACTGCAAATCGTGGGCCACATATAGCCTCAGGGCTTACTTATGCAAATAAAATTGTATTGGAATCCAGCCAGGCCCATTTGTTCACATAATTGTCTATGGCTGATTTTGTGCTACAAGACTATTGTTGTGTAGTCCTGACAGAGGCCATATGGCCTCCAAAGCCTAAAACACTCATCACACGACCCTGGCTCGAAGAGGAGGCTTGAGAATCTGTGTTCTGAAGCAACATGTCATAAAATCAACTCTCAGATAAACAGGATAAATCCATTTAGTTCGGAAAGCCTTAAAGATATGAGTCAGACAGGTCTTCATCAGGAAAAAGGAATATTTGATAACGTGACGTGATAAAGTGCCAGGTTCCAAAGGGTTTTTTAAATCACAGGAAGAAGCCTTCCCAGGCCGTGGACGGCCCAGAGGCGGACTGCACTGACTGGGTTGGTAGGGACAGGAAGGGTGGTAAAGGGTCACGGTCAGCGGCACCACAGGCACCAAGGCAGCAGCAAGTGGGGACAGACACCACTCCTGAAGTGGAGACATTACTGATGTGTTGTCATTTAGATCTAAGTGTGCCCCCAAAGCCTCACGCACTCACAGTGGACCTTTAGGGAGGTGACTAGATGGTGGATGTTCAATACTTAGCCCTGGATTAGTCTACTAATTGGTTCATGCCTGGATCTGATGTTGGAAGATGAAGCCTAGCAGGATGTGGTGGGTCACTGTGGATGGGGCCTGGAAGGGTCCAGCTCCCTCCTCTTCCTCTCTGCTTCCGGCCTGTGGTGTCGTGAGCTGCTTCTGCTCTGCGGTGGCTCTGCCATACTGTCCTGCCTTGGAGCCAGCCATCTATGGACTGAAAGCTCTGCAAAGAAAGCCAAAATTCACCTTGCCTCCTTTAAATTGTGGGCACTGGGCATTGGGTATTGTGCCTCAGCAGTGAGAAAGTAAGACCTGATGAACCTTGAACTTTACAGATTCTGAGCAAGAGAAAAAAAGAGTAAGAGAATTGCTCCTAATCGCTGACTCTGCAATAGCTCAGAAAGGAAGCCAGGCTGACGTGGGCAGGCAGGAGTTACGGTATCAGGAAACACATCAACAGCTCTGTGCATGAGAGTCAGCTTTCCTGGAACTCACAGAATGAGTTATGTCTACGTTTTTACTTTTCCTCTGCAGCCTGAACCTTAGCCTTCCTGCTGCTGTCCCTGCTGGCCAACTTCCTCCTCTGCAGTGTGCTCTGGAAACAAAGTGCGCCTTTTAGAACAAAGGTTAGGTCTCCCTGGTACCTTATTCAAAACCTATCGGTGACTTCACCTTCTACCAGACAGAAACTGTCCTTGAAGCTATTTATAAAACCGAAGGTTCATTGTCTCCACTTTCTACACAGCCTCTCCAAGGCCCTAGAAGGAGCCCTGATAGGCATTCATATGGTCATTTTTTTAAAAAAAAAATTTGCAAACATGAGATATTTTAGTAGCAACTGTCCATTCTGTATTTCCCCTTGGGCACAGTTCTCCTTGGGTCACGTGGCATTAGAATAGACACTAGGAGTTTGAACCCAGTAAAAAAAATCGAGTTGGAGAAGCACTTCTTGAGAGTTGGTGGGATGCATGATTGCAGTTCCAAGTTTTGCTGGTGGAGAAATGGGTTCCAGGAATACATCTACCTTCCTCTGCAGCATCTCACAGAGTGACATTAAGTTCAAGGCCAGAGGTTGTGAGCTAGGAATTTGTCTTCTTCATTCCAGAGACCTGCAACTAGTAGAGGAGAAAAAAGAGTTTGAAATTTACAGAGCCAGAAGTTAATCGATTCTTACAAAGATTATGGCTCATATTAAAGATGAGAAATCGGAGAAGCCTTTCCAAATTTAAAATGAACCTGAAAAATGTTCACAAAATTACTAATAAAGAGATATGAAATTAAAGATGTTTCTACGTCATCAATGAGAAAACAATAAATTTTAACCATTAGACTCAGATCTCTTTTTCTTCTTTCTATAGAAAATGATGCTACCAAATAATAAGAAAAGGTGAACTAACAGAAGTGGGAGCATAATACAAAGAGGTATCAGTTCATTAATAAAATTATGTTTGATATTCTCTTGTGTAAGTAGTTATAGATTTATATTTCCTCGTGTGTTCTTTTACTTAACAAAGACAAACTCTCACACATCACAAATACTGGGTCCACTTTGAATCTCAGAATTTCATCTGATGCCCTCACAGTTGACTGTCAAGGCCCGAGTGATGGAAACCTCCTACCCTCTGACTCATCTTCCACATGCTTTGTCATTCACTCTGCACAGGTCACTTAGCCACTTGCTGTCCTACATCACCGGTTGCACATTCCTGCCACAGGACTTTTGCATAGATTGTTTCCTTCTTATAATGCTCTTTAGCATGGCTTTTTCTTTCTTCATGTCATTGCTAAAATTGCACCTTCCAGAACCTTCTCTGATGGTCTTATGTAAAATGGTGTCAGTGTCCAGTTGTTACTACTTTCTACCCCTTTTTCTTACCCTATTTTTCTTAACAGTTGGCACCACTTAATACTTCAGACAGTTATTTGTATGTTAGTTGTTACTCCTCAACAGGGCATATGCCAGATCACTGCTGGATCCCCAGGGCCTAGTGAAGTTCTGCCTCACAGTTGGCATTTGAACATTATTTGTTGAATGAATGAACAAATAAACAAAAGAGTAAATGTGAATGGAATTATTAAAAGCTAATTTAAAACAAATTAATAGTAAATAGAAAGTATGTATGTATTCTATTCTATGTATGTATAAAACATGTAAGTAATAATAGTAATTTTTATATACTCTACATAGAAAAGTTATTTATGTACAGTTTGAGAAGCTATATTTGACTCATTTGAGAGCAAGGCTTTTGGTTCCTTTTAACTAAAAATTGTAACTGCAAATAAAAAGCCAAAGTACAGAACCTTTTCAACTACTACTGAGAGTAAATAATTAAATCATGTGGGCACATAGGCACAACTCTTTCTGAGAGGGTAAACCGGGCAGGAAGGATTTTTATCACATAATTCTACTTCTATTGGCTGTTAGCATCCTTTTGACAATATCTTAATTTGCTAGCACAAACTCCCTTTTAAAAATGTTCTTTGTTATTTGTATTAGTATGTGTTTGCAGCATATAACGATTACCTTCATTATGAGGAATTGATACATATACATAACACGTCTTAATTCTTCTTGCCTCTTCTCCTACCCTCTCCCCGCACTTCCTTCAATCTCTTGGTCCCTTTCCTATTTGGGAACGATCTCTCTCTTCTTCCTCCTACCATGTGTGGCTTTTATTTTATTCTTTAATTTATTTATATTTTGGGTTTCGCATATAAGACAAACCATGCACTACTTAAACTTGTGTGTCTATGGATTTCATTTAACATTATGATCTCAAGGTATATCCACTTTCCAACAAATGACTTAAATTTATTCTTCTTTATCACAGAGTAGTACTGCACTGTACATAAATACAACCTTTTCTTTATTCATTCATCTGTTGATGAACACATAGGCTGCTTCCAAGATTTAGCTATGAGGAGTTGTGCTGCTATAAACATGGCTATGCACGTATCATTGTAGTAAGATATCTTCCCTGTGGCCATACCACTCTGCTCTTGTCTATAGCAGAACATCTTTAACTCTTTTGGGAAGATACCTAGAAGGGGAATAGCTGGGTTAAATGGAATTTCTAGTTTCATTTTGTTGAGGAATCTCCATAGTGAATCCTGTAATTGTTGTACTAATTTACATTCCCACCAATTAAGAAGGTCCTCCATTCCTGCAGCCTCACAAGCATTTGTTATTCGTTTCTGGAATAACAGAGTTTCAGTATTGTTTAATTTGCTTTTCTCCAATGGTCAGCAGTGTTGAATATTCTTGTCATATATTTATTGGTCATTTGCACTTCTTCTTCTGAAAATTGTCTATTCATTTAAATTGCTCATTTTTGATTGGGTCTTCTTTTTTTGGCAGAAGAGAGTGAGTTATTGCTCAGGAATTGCTGGCAAAATGCCTAAAATTGTGAATTAGTCTCCATTCACTTAAACATAGGCCCTCATTCCTGCATTGAAAGGAGTGTCACAGATCCCTGGATCTTTGGTCCCCAAACAATTTTGTATTAAGAAGACCTGGGGATTTGATTAAGAAATACAGAGCTTACCTGGCCCAAAATTTGATATAACAGAATCTGATTATGAGGCCTGTGAATCTACATTTTTTAACAGTCCTCTAAATTTTTTATAGCCCTCCAGACTCACCAGTCTTTTTATTTGTTTATTTATTTTTTACCAGGAATTGAACTCAGAACTTTGCACTTGCCAGGTAGGCACTGTGCCACTGAGCTACATCCCTGACCTACATCACCAGCATTTGGGATCTACTAACCTTGTTTGTTCTTACTTACTTGTTCCACACAGGTAGCACTAGCATTTGTGAATCTTGAGTAGCAGAAAACAAAAACCACAAATCCAACAACATCTAAAATTGTGGTTCTCAGTCTAACAGTCACCTGGAAAACTTTGGCTCTAATGGTTGAACTTTCCCCAAGGTAAGTTTAGTCAAAACCTCAATATGGGGCCTACAGCATTAGTGTTTGTAAAGCTTTACAGTACGTCTTGAATGTCAAGATTGAGGAACTGTGATCTACAAGAAAATAATTGCAAGAAACAGAAGAAGTACTTGCCTACTTCTTAAGCACTTTTTAGTTTCTGAGTAGTAAAAACATACTGCTTAAAGAGAACTTGGATACACCCATCCTATTGAGGTTTTAATAGCTGAAGATACTGTGTCCTCGAAAGAAACTTGTCCAAGCTCAAAAGACTAAAGCCAGACTTAGGGCCTGAACTCAGGTCTCTTATTTCCAGAGTTAATGTCACTTTTACTACACTATGATCATGTTACCCATTACACTTTATTTCTTTGGCTGCCTCCAATGACCTGCCAGAATCTTACTGAATTTCCTGGTCATGTTGGGACTTCTACAGTGAACCACAGATAGGAACTAGTTGCAGGTTCAAATGAATAGTGATCTAAACAAACAGTCAATGAGGATATTAATCTCTAACAGTATTTCCCAAATTCCTATGGTCAAAAGACTCATGGGAAAATTGTTAATGATGCAAACTACCAGGTCCCTCCACTAGAGACCAATTCAGTAGACTCAGGCCAGTGTTTTCCAATGCATAACTATAACAAAGGTTACAGTTGATTCCTCAGATTTAGACAAGACTGTATTGAAATTAATGATATATTATCCCAATTAACTCTAACATCTACATATGATCCATTAGGTCAGAAGTTAACAAAGTTTGTTTTTTGTTTATTTTTTTTTAACAATAGGTCAGCTAAAAACAGTTTAGGATTTTCAGGCTATGTGGTTTACCATTATTATGTTCAAGTAGCCATGAACCACACAGATGAATGGGAGTAGCCATATCCTAATTAAACTGCTGACAAATACAAGTGGGAGGGGGCCGGATTTGATCCACACTCTGTAATTTAGCAACTCTGTGCTTTCCATAATTACAGGGACATAAATGTATAATTTTAACATTTGGAAATATTTGTCTATAAGAAATAAAAAAACAAAAACAGTGACTTTAAAAAGGATCATTTATTTCATTGTAAGCAACAATAAGTTTAAATCATTGTTGACATTAGCTTTATAGTTTATTATCTTAGAAGTAATAGCACCTGTTTCTAGATATATCTAGAAGATATTTCATTTTGAGTCATGGGCTAAATTTTGGTTATATATTCACAACAGGTTCTGTGACTCGTTCATCATCCCTGTAACCAAGTGAATTCTGCACCAATGAGCCATAGCAAAGACTGAGTGATATAGAAGTAAACATCTGTTAATATGAGATAAAACCAGTAAGAATAGTCAACTCTCATTATCTGTGGGGTACTGATTCCAAGACCGCTCACTAATACCAAAACCCATGGTTGCTCCTGTTCCTTACATAAAGTGGTATAGCATTTACAAATAACTTACATATACCCTCCCATGTACTTTAAGTCATCTCTAGAATGTAAATGCTGTGTAAATAATTGTTACACTATGATGTTTAGTGAATAATGACAAGAAAAATTCTGAACAACCTGAATATAAACACAGTTTTTTTGATTATTTTCCAACATAATTGACTGACTCTAAGGTGGAACCTGTTGATACAGAGGGCACATGGTAGTAGTTTCAGACAGCACATGAACAGTGTCTACCACAGTCCACCCCTTGGGCCATCCACACATATGCTGTTTCCCACACATGCAGTCAGAATAAATGTAATTGTCTTCCCCACAAGAAAAAAAAAAGTTATTTTTACTACTATAGCCAGGTCCAAATTTAGGCTTTCTACATGATATTTAACTCTTCATTTGGTCCAGAGATTATCTCTTATCAACCTGGAAGTTTCCTCTAAAAGGAAAAAAAAAAAAAACCAGTTTACTGTTTCCAACACATCTAACACAGAATAGTTGGATGATATTAAATAAGCAACTGATATTTACTATTCTTTATGAAAATCTTCCTATTTTCCCCCATGGCCTTAGTTCTTCCCCCTAGGGAGACATTCTTTAATCATAGGGACTGCTTTTGGAGTTCATAAAGGCATGGGATATTTTTAACAATAAAATTACTCCCCGAAACTTAGTAGATTTAGTGTATTTGCTTATGGTCAATTCCTTGCATTAGTAACCACAGTTTAAAGATCTGTCTAGACATAGTCTTTGAGGCTAAGAATTCTCATCCCCCTGCTGCTAGATCCTGCACTCTCCCAAATCCTCAGGTATTTAACTCACACAATTAGGTCTTTGTTCTGAAAACTGTTAGTTTTATCAGTCTTGAGGGTGCCATTTTTTTCCTCTCTGCCTGTTTCAACTTGGGGTACAAAAGATATTTTCTCTAGCCCTGAAAAACTACAAAGCATGGAATTTCATTTATCTGGGTGTAGTCCCAGTGAGAAAGCACCTTTGTAAGTGAAGTTAGACTTTTTTCTCTCTCTCTGATTAGTTATCTAGCTTACATTTGCGTGTATTCCTGCTTTTTTGGTAACAGTTGTTAAAATACACCAACACACATAATATCTGGAATTTTTCTTTCCATTTCCAATGTCACTACAACCCTCGTCTGCCAAGATAGATCAGGCAATTGGCTGCATTCCACTACCACGACACAAATTCTCTATCCACTAGATATGCTTTCCGTGTTAAACAATTAAAGCTCAATTTACCATACACTACAGTTGTGTGTAGTTTGAGTCTCCGCCAGTCTGTTTTGACTGATGTTTGGACCTCCAGGGTGGCAGGACTGGACTTTTAACAGGCAGGACATAATAGGAGGTCCTCAGGTAATTTGGAATATACCAGAGAAAGTAGTTCTCTTGCTATCCTTTGAGTTCCCTTGAGTTTTTGATGAAAGAAGCCAGGCCCCCTCTTGTCCTCTTTGCTCCTGGTTCCAGATATGACCACTGTTTTCTGTTTCTTGGGACTCCTGTATTGTCATTCATGCCATGTGGTGACACAACCATGGGTGGCCCTTGTCAAAGAGCCTGCACTATGCCATCAGTGCTGAAAATAAAACTAGTTCCCAAACTGTGAGCTACGTAAATCTCATTTTTATCTTCAAAATACTGGGTCAGTTACTTTAGCATAATTTTTAAAAAATGACTAATGCACCACAGCTCCAACAAACAAAAATATTTTTCTTAAGGAATCCAGATGTGAGTGATGGCACTGGTTTAAGGCACCAGGGTCTAAATTAGCAACTCTGATTTTTTGGCCTCTTTTTCATGGTCACAAGATGGTTACAGCACATCCTCACAACACATTCAAAGGCAGGAAGCAGGTGGCAAGTGTTATGCAGAGTGTTTCTCCTTACTTCTCTCTCTTCCATGATGAAGCAAAATCTTTCTCGAAGTTCCCAGACAGTTTTCCTTAAATCCCATGGGCTAATACTGAATTACAAGTCTACCTTTAGATGAGTGGCTAGGTCTACCTTCCCATCAGAGAACCAAAATTCTCTGGTTAAAACTATTTTGGTCTTGTCAGGAAAGAACATTTTTAGGTAATTATTCAACAGTGTTTACCACAGTGGTCTTCCCAACAAAGATGGCAGAAACCCAAGTGGAAATTTTAAAAACTTAAAATAGAAATAAAACCCTTTGTAAGCCTTTTAATGAACTACCAGTTGCACAATGTACTGTGATCTGCACCAAAACACCATTAAAAATGTTATATTTGTTTGCTATTTCTCCAGAACAAATTACCACAAACTTAGCTATTTAAAACAATACTCACTCATTATTTCATAGTCTGTAGCCAGGTAATCCAAGTGACCAGCTTCCTCACATAGGGTCTCACAAGGCTCTGACATATCTCATTTAATGCTGGCCAAGTTCAGTTTCTTAAGATGGTTGTACAACTGTTTCCTTTCTGGATGCCATTTGAAAGTTGCTCATAGCTCCAAAAATCTGATCTCTGGTCCTTCCATTGAGTTCTTCCTTCTTCAAAGCCAGAAATATTATGCCAAATCCTTCTTTTGCTACAAATTTCTGACTTTCTTTTCTGTGACAGGGTGGATAAAATTCTCTTAAATGGTAATGTGATTAGATTAAGCCCACCCTGATAATCTCCCTATATTCTTTTCTACTAAAGAATAACACAATTACAGTTTCAATGTCACATTTCCATGTGCAGGAGGATCATGAGCACTGGAGTGATACAAGAAGACTCAGGTCACAGACTCGCCTTTGAATGCTGCCTGTCATACAAGATATTACAGATTGCTGAAATTCTGAAAATGAACAATTATGATCACTACATCTGTGCTGCAGAGATAATAGAATTACTTTTATCTAATCCTAAAATTATTAAGCATGTCTTCCAAGAAGGCATCTGTTTTCTAAAATAATAAAATGAAGCTGAAGAAAGACCAAATACTTCTATAAAGTGGGAAATGTTTTAAGGTCAAAAGAGTTGTAGCCAGGTGTGGTGACACATACCTGTAATCCTTGCACTGAGGAGGGAATATCATCCTTAATTCACGGCAAGTCTACATAGTAACACCCTATCTCAAAAAAATAAAAATAAAAAGTCAGAGAATAACACTTTTAAACACACGTTACAAAAGATTTGGTAACTATGATTCTGTAAGATGAAGCATTTCTTAGCAAAACAAATAAACTGACACTGTTCAGTCATGAGGAGCAAAAGTACTGTGAAATGAAAGATAATTTCCAGAATCTTTAAATGCTATGCTTAGTACTCACATGTAAATCACCTATTTTGGATGGAAAGAGATATATATAAGGTTCATGGGCAGAAAAGAAAAGTATCTCCCTGCCTCAATTTACATAATTGGAAACAGTTAAAGTTTCTCATTCTGGGGTCAACAGCATAAGCTGGTCACATTACATAGCCCAGGTACTGAGCTTGGTATATGGATATTGCACAGGTGCTAACCAAACTTTTGGCTTTTTTGTTTTTGTTTTTTGGTTTGGTTTGGTTTGATGCTGGGAATTGAACTCAGGATGTCATTTTCCCAAGCAGGTGCTGTGCCACTGAGCTATATCCCTTAACCAAGTATTTATGGATCATTGGTAAAATATATTTAGCACATATGCTGTGGTTGCACCATCTAAAACAAGCATGGCACAGTGGACATGCCACAGAGCTGAGAGACAGGGACCAGAAAGAAACGGAGATGCCAGGGGAAGACGTAAGAAGGTAGTGAAAGGGTCACAGAGCAAAGAAGAGTTGAAACCAACCTGATTGTGCACACATCTCAAATAGTCCCTAATATTTTCCACTTCCCCAGTTGCTGCAGAAAATGTTGCCTTTTCTCCAAAATTCTGGTGATCTAGTTAAACTTGAATTTTGACCTTTGGAAACCCCCTTTCTCTGCCGTCCCTTGAATGAGTAAATTTAACTAGATTTCACTTTTGATCAGCAGGTTCATTTTCTGAATATGCCTCTTAAATGTCATCATCTTCATATTTACACTCTCCCCCATCTTCACCCCAGCTGGCTTTGCTCCTACATATTTCATACGATGGAAGAAAATTTTGTAACTTATTTTTAATAACTTTGAAAATTCCATAACTAAGAAACTGTCACCCAGGCAGGCTTCAAATCTATATAACTCTTGAATTTTCTTGCTTACAGCTCCTACCTTATGTAAGCTTATTTTCCCTTGGGTGCTCCTAAGTTGGTTTCCTACAATCTTCTGGAAGGTCAGCTACCCTCAGAAAATATAGGTACTTTATAATGTGTTGTAAGCCAGGATAAGGTTAGTATAATTATATTGACTGTAACAGAGGAGAATGAACTGAAAGGAAGTAAGTGGGGACTTTTAGTGTCTGGGGCTAAGCAATATATGCACAGAGTATGACAACTAATGTTATCTGAGGCATGCAACTGTCTGTCAATAGCGCTTTCACCATCATGTCATTCTCCATGTCATGATCTAACCAGAAGGTCTTTACCAACACTAAACAGATGGAACTGCCCAACCTTGGACTTTCAGCTTCCATAACTGTGTGTTCATCATACCTCTTTTTAGTACAAATCATTCAGCACCAGGTATTTTGTTACAGCAACATAAAACAGACTAAGACAAAGGGCAAACAATTAGAGAGCTTTTTCAGAAAGCAAAATGTCTTCCTCACAAACACAAAAGTACACAAACTCAATTCCTTTCAGCCAGGATCTACTGATACCCACTAGTGGGTCAACTCTGAAGTTTTGTTTAGTTTTTTTAATTCCATGATATAGAGATTTCAGGTCATTAGGACTCCCAGGTACCTTGTATCCAGTATGCACATGTGCATGTAGGCCACATAATCTAGTTGCTAGAATTCTTTAAGTAAGTATTGCCCTCTGAGTTATTCCTTGATTTCACTTGCATGTTTTCTTTTTTAACCCAAGTATTAAAAAGATAATCCAGAAAAGTTATTCAGCAAGCATATATTGGAATACTAGGTAAAGGGAAGAGGCAATATAATGGATTTTCAAAGCTTCTGAAAAGATAGAACTCAGTAATAAACAGTGTTAGTCTAATCTAGTGACCTGGACATTTAGTGAAAGAGACATTCATGAATAATAGTGAAATAAAATAGAATTGTGGGTTTTTATCTTCATTTTGGAAGCAAATTCCATCTGGCAAATAAATTTTCACAAGGAAACCCCCAAACAAAAGGGATTAAAGATTTTCATGAAAGACATAGAACCCAGGGCCCCACTTGAGATCTGAACTTAACTTATCCTCTAAGTTGTTCCTGACATATCGTCATTCAACTTTCAGTGATCCTTGAAGCATAATTTGAAAATCGCAAATTGAAAACACACAGTCATCTGAAGGTAAATTACCTGAACATTTGGCCCCATAGAGGTTACATAATTTTTGCCTGGCAACTGAGTAGTATAAAGGAGAGCTAGGGATGTTTTTCCAACGCCATCTCAGGTTCAGAATGGCTTATCATTTGCCCAATGGCATAGATGTCAGAATTCAAACCCAAGAGTGTACAGTAGAGAGATGGTACCAACAAAACCAATTGATATATTTAGCATAAGTGTAAGAAAATCCACAGTAAAAGGCCTGAGTGATTTTTCCTTATCAAAGTAAGTAAAGGTAAACCTGAAAAGGAAAAAATAAAATTTGCAAACTTCCCTTGATTGTCTTGTTTTTTATACTGTTGAATCATATATGCATATTTATACATATGTATATACTTACAAACCACCTGCTAATTTTTTGGAAAGTTGTGAGAAATGGAAAATATAGAAAGAGGGAAAGAAAACATCATAATGGTAAGGTGGAAAAAAAGAAAAGCTATGTATGATAGATAAAAGATCTAGAAGTCTAAGCAAATAATTTCAGGGAGAATTCAGCTACTCATTCATCAATGCCTATTAAATACTAACTTTGTACTAAGAGTCTCATGCCACACACTGGGGATACACAGGTAAGAGTGATGCCTAGTTGGATCCTAGGAGCTAATAGTTTCCTCCTCTGCAAGAGGCCAGAGATAATAATCAACTCGCAGGACACCATGAGCATTACATGAGGCGATGGGTGCCGTCTGTATAGTGTATATTAACTATTTTAATAAATCAACTCTTTTTTGTCTCATTTCACTCCCAATATTTCAATCAACACTGGAGGTAGAAAGAGATGAGAGTATTTGGATTTTAATATTCTGGTACTATACATATTTATATTGAGCTGCTTATGTTAATGGCAAAAAAGCACTTCATTCTTTTACTCCTAGAGTTAGAAAGCCTAAAGCAACAAATTCCAGGAGACACTACGAGGTCAAGTATAAAAGTGTGCAAGAATACTTCAGAGGAGAAATAAAAAAGGAGAATAAGAGTCAGATGGATTTATAAGTAACTGAAAAACAGCCATTTGGGTTTTGAACAGTTTATTACTTATTTTAAAGATTATTAAATGAGGGATTCAGCCAGATAGGTGAATCATCATAAACTCCAGACTTCTCCAGAGTTGGAATACATCAGATTCACCGATTAATGTACAGGTCAGTCTCCACTATCTGATCAGCACCATGTACTGAATCTTATCATCAATGAGACCCAAGGCCCATTTTCTGTTTTTCTTTTTCAGTGAGAGAAATGTCCCTCCACGGAAGAAATCACATCTGACATAAAGTGCTTGATTAATAACCAATTGTTCCTTCTCCAGCTGTGTTTCAGACTTGTCTCTATCCTTAAAACTTCTGGAAAGCTTTACATGAAGCTGTGGTTTCATTTCAAAGGAAATCAACAGACAGCAGTGGAGGGTAAAAATGACTGGGGAAATCTCTTCCCTCCGTTCTTTAGATTCTTCCAAAAGGAGGGGAGCACAGACAAAACAAGAAAACAGATCGAAATACACAAAGAATCACAGTTTCTGAAAGGCCAGTGAAAGGTGGATGACTTGAGAGTTAAGAAAACCATTTCCAATGTGGCCTTTAGCTATGACTTACTGCAAAACAAGGATGAGGAACATACATACATCTAGCCTCAGTTTCCCCAGCGGTAAAAAGAAGATTTGACCAAGTGATCAACCCATATCACATCTAATGTGCTTAATTTTTATTTTAAAAACAAACAAAAAAGGATAAAAATGATACAGAATTTCAAAAAGAAACAGAAAATTAATACTAGTTAGTATATTGCATATTGTTATCTTGGAAGTAGTTACAAAATTTAGGGTCAAACAATCAGACAATGAAAACATAACTTTTTTGATGAAGAGACTAGCAGTATAGTTATCTATCTTATATATATTTACACACACACACACACACACATATAAAATCTCTTTCTTTTCTCTTTTCCTCTATTCCAGTTGTTCTTGCCTTTTGAAAATTTTCTTTCACATTCATTTTCACCATATCTATTGTACACTTTGGATCTTAGTGTGTTTTTTTTTACACTAAGGAGACAATACAACATTTCCATATGTGAGTCTGATTTATTACACTTAGGAGCATGGTCTCTAGTTGCAGCCATTTACCTATAAAAGCCTGAAGCTTATTCTTCTTTACACCTGAGTAATATTCCATTGTATAAAAATGCCATATCTTTTTTATACATTCCACAGTTGATGGGCATTTGGGTTATTTTCAAGATGTAGCTATTACAAATTGTGTAGTTATAAACATGAGTGCACATACATCACTCTCTTATGTTTACAGTTCTTCTAGGAAATACTCAGAAAGGGAATAGGTTTTTGAGCAATCATTACACTGATTGCCTATACTCCCACCAACAATGGAGAAGGGGTCCTTTTTCCCCACTGTCCCACCAACATTTGTTATTGGTTAATTTCTTGATCTTGGCCATTCTTTCTGGAGTGAGGTGATATCACAGTGTTGTTTTAATTTGTATTTCTCAAATGACCAATGATGTTGAACATTTTTTCATATATTTATTTCCCATTTGTATTTCTTCATCTGAGAAGTCTGTATTCATCTCAGATGCCCATTCTGATTAGGTCTTTAAATTTAAGAGGCTCGATTTTTTTCAGTTGTTGATATGTTCTAGATATACTTCCTCTGAGGGACAGTTGGCTAAATTCTTTTCCCATTCTATGGGTTTTCTTTTCACTCTGTTGGTAATTTCTTTTGATGTGCAAACACTTTTTAATAAGATAAGATCACAGCTGCTGATTCTTTGAAGTACTCCCTGTGCAGTTTGCATTTTGTTCATAAACTCTTTGCCTACCCCTACATCTTCAAGATTTCCACCTACCTTGTCTTCCAGTAGATTTAGTGTTTCTATTTTGATATTTACATCTTTGATCCATTTTGACTTTAGTTTAGTGCATGGTGATAGACATGGGTCTAGTTTTAGTCTTTGGCATGTGAAAGCCAATTTTCCCAGCACCATTTATTAAAGAGGCTTTCTGTATCTTCTAATCTGTTTCAGTGATTCTCAGTTTTGTTTTATTTTTGTTTTTGTTTTTTGCCAGTACCATGCTGGTTTTATCACAGTAGCTTTGTAGTATAATTTCAAATCAGGGACTGTGATGTCTTCTGCCTTACCTTTCTTGCCCAGGATTGTCTTTGTTATTTCAGGTCTCTTCTGTCTCCAAATAAATTTTAGAAATGTTTTCTCTAGATCTGTGAGGTATGCTAGTGGTATTTTGATCAGGATTGCATTAAATGTGTATAACAATTTTGAGAGTATGGTCATTTGTACAATGTTGGTTCTATCTATCCAAGAGCAAGGGATATCTTTCCATTTTCTGATATGCTCTTGAATATCCCTTTTCAGAGTACTATAGTTTTCTGTATATGGATCTTTTACATCCTTTGTTCAATTGAGTCCTAAGTATTTCATTTTTGGGGGGTGCTTGTGAAGGGTGTGGTTTCTCTGCTTTCTGTCTCAGTAAGTTTATCGTTTGTGTACAGAAATGCTATTGATTTTTGAATGTTAACCTTATATCTAGCTACATTACAAATTTGGTTATTACATCTAGAAGTCTTTCAATGGAGTTTGGGGGGTCTTCTATGTAGAGTATCATGTCATCTTCAAATAATAATAATTTAATTTCTTCCTTTCCTATTTTATTCCTTTTATTTCTTTCTTGCTTAATTGCTCTGACTAACATTTTCAGAACTATATTGAACAGTGGTGATGGTGCACATCCTTGTCTTGTTCCTGATTTTAGAGTGAAAGCTTTCAGTTTTCATCCATTTAGTATGATGTTGGCTGTTGGTTTATCATTGATAGCTTTTGTCAGCTTGAGGTAAAAACCATCTATTTGGATTTTCTGTAGGGTTTTTATCATGAAAGGGTGTTGGACTTTGTCAAATGCTTTTTCTGTAACTATTGAGATGATCATGTGATTTTTGTCTTTGGCTCTGTTGATGTGGTGTATTACATTTATTGATTTGTACATGATGAGTCATGTCTGCATTCCTGGGATGAATCCCACTTGGTAATGATGTATAATCCTCTTGATGATTTGCTGCCTTCTGTTTGCTAGAAATTTATTAAGAATTTTTACATGTATGTTAATTAGGGAGATTAGTCTATAGTTCTCCTTTTTGGCTGGGTCTTTCTCTGGTTCAGGTATCAGAGTAATACTTGCCTCTAGGAATGAGTTAAGGAGAACTGTTTCCCTTTCAATTTCATTAAAGAGTTTGAGGAATGTTGGCATTACATCTTCTGTAAATTTTTTGTAGAGTTCAACTGTGACTCCATCATGACCTGGGATTTTCTTTGTTGGTAAATTTTTAATTAGATTTTCAAATTCAGTAGTTGTTACTGGTCTATTCAAAGTTTTTATATATTCTTGATTGAGCTTTAGTAATTCATACTTTCTAGGAATCTGTCCATTTCTTGTGTTGTCCAGCCTTTGAATCTTTGAAAAAGATTTTCAAAGTAGGTACTGATGATCTGGCTTTCCACATGGTCTGTAGTAATTTCACCCTTTTCATTCTTTATTACATGCATTTGAGTTTTTTCTTTCCTTTTCTTGAAAAGGTTTACTAGGGGCTTATCAATTACCAACTCTTTGATTTGTTAATTCTTTTTATTGTTTTCTTAGTCTCAATTGTGTTAATTTCTGCTCTGATCTTTACAGTTTCCTCCCATCTCTGAGTTTTGGTCTTGACTTGCTCTTCTTCTTCTAGAAGATCGAGGTGCAGCCTTAGGCTGTCTATTTGTGCTCGTTCTGTTTTCCAGATGTGAGAATTCATTTCTACATATTTCCCGTTCAGGCCCCCTTTCACTGTGTCCCACAGGTTTCAGTATGTTGTATCTGCATTTTGATTTAACTGTAGATACTATTTAATTTCTTCTTTAATTTCATCTATGACCCATTGATTGTTCAGGAGGGTGATATTTAATCTCCATGTGTTTATGTGGTTTTTGCAGAATAGAACACAGAGAAGTTAAGGGCCAGACCCAATCTGACAGGGTGCATTGACTGTATTTCCTTTTTACTGATTTCAAAAGCTTCTTGGCATGCTTGTTGTGACTGATTCACAATCCGTTTCTTGTCCTCAGTAGCAGCAACCTCGGTCAAGAAAAAGTAACAGTCACCATTCATTTTCAAATGAAAGAATTTGCTCTCTGCTTGTGAAGCACTGGGGATCAAGAACTTTTCCAAGAAACAGTACATCGTGGCAGATACCTCTGAGCTTGGTCTCAATTTTGTCTCCATATTCTCCAGCCATCTGCTGCTTTTTCTCTGCACTTTTCGTTTTTCGCTCGACACCTGAGACAACTCTCCAAGATGACCTACAGGCACCTACAACATTTTGATAACCAACAGAGAGAAGATGCCTCTCTTCATTAGATCACTCAGCGCCTTGCTCAGTTAGAGACTTCACACAGGTTGCCACATCATCGTGTCACCCAGCCTGCTCTGCCAGTCTGGCCCTCTGCACCGGCTCATGGTATCCATGCCTAGATGCTCTGTGTCCCAAGTGGGTGGCAGCAGATGGTGGGTGCAGTGGTCTCTGGGCGGCAGCGGCAGCAAGACTGAGACTGTGTCCCTGGGTCCCACGGCTCACAGATTCATAGCTAACATACTTTTGAGGCTCAGAATGAAAACCGGGAACGTGTGTTAAACAGTGATGGTTTCCTGCTGAGAAACACTAAGCTAGCAGAAAAATAAACATTCACATTTGTATGCTAATTGGTATTATGGGTTAAAGTAATTTATTAAAATTTATTGGGGAAAAAAAGTGCAATTTAGAGATAAAACAGAGAGGATATCTATAAGACGAGACAGAGAAAATGATAGAGGTTCAGTGACTTTTGGTCACTAAGCCAAATTTAAGTGCTTTCCCTCATGTTAGAAAGAAAATCCTTGAGAAGTTTGGAGATTGTCACCATCTGCTCAGCAAAACAGGCATCGGCATAATGTTTCCCACATGCTACGATCTTTGTTTTCATTTTTTAATTTTGCAAATAGGAATTAATCTTCTCCTAGTCAAAATGTTTTACTATAACCGTTATTAGAAGAAGTTAATAGAAACCCTGGTTTGATCTCATTTCTTTTCCCATCTCTTCCCACCTCTAAATTATTTGCATTTTCTATGGCAAAGTGTAGAGGAAAGCTGAGAAGAAACTAATAATTCAATTCCTTTCCAACTCTATATTTCACAAGACTGTGTAGCTCCTGCCCTCAAGCCCATCTTTCGCATAATCACACAGTCATGTCTCACTGTATTCCCCTTATCAGAACCACACAGATTTCCACATCCGTCTGGTGCCATCCTGCCTGGGCACCCTCTCTTGGCTGTATTATGCCAGCATGGCACCCTTGCCCCACTGTCAGCATTGCCCCTGTGGTTGAAATGATTGACAATTTGCCTACAGTTGGCTTCCCAAGTCCCATCTCTGTGCTCAGCACCATGCAAAGCACAAAAGACCATGGACAACAGTGTTAGAGGTACACTATCCACAAGAAGTTAACCGTCTTGTTGGGAAGAAGATAGAACAACTAGAAGAGAAGCTTTAAAAGTATCCACTATGTCATGGTAAGAATAATGACAATAATTATAAAAAAGATGATGGCGATAAAGATGGTGATGGGCTTTGACTCCTCTATGTCCCATCAATGTCTTCTCTTCCAAGTTTCAAGATGCTGATTGGTCAAAAAAGAAAAAATAAATTTTAATTCTTGCTATTTTAGATTTAGTCTTGTCTAATGCTCAGCTATCTGACACGTGGTTTACAAAAAGCTCAAATCTCAGAAAATAGTTCTCTGCCCATTTAGCTAGTTTTGTGCAACACTAAGCAAAGGTTCATCCACCTATGACTTTTAACTTAATAAAATTACTGTCCCTCTAAAACTAGATTTTTTTTCATACCCAGCTATAATCCCCACACAAATAAGGAAAACACTGAGTGGTATTTTAAGATTATCATTATCACTCAAGTAAACTGAGATACAAAGAGCTCAGAAACACAATAGAATAAGTGTTGCTGGCTGAATTGGGTTCACATAAAGCTTTATATTGAAAAAAGCCCCTAGTGCCTCAAAATCTGACTATATTTAGACACAAGGTCTTTAAAGAGGTGATTAAATTAAGATGAGATCATAGATAATGGGGAGGAAGCTAATCCAATCAGACTGCCGACCTTATAAGAAGAAGAAACCAACACAAGCAAAAAGGGACAACTTCACAAGAACAACACAGTGATGCTCAATCCTAGGAAAAAAGCCTCATAAGAAATCATCCCAGTAAACTCCTTGGCTTCATACATTCAGAATTGTGAGCAAATAAATTTTTGCCCCTTAAGACACCCACTCTGTGGTAGTTTATCATGGCAGCTTACTGAATTTATACTTAAAGCATATCTAAAATCTTGTCTCGGTGGACAGTACAACAAGAACACGTGGTCCTGGTCTGTTTTCTCTCACTGACATTTGTTGATTTACATAATTCAGTGATGTCCAGGAGAATAGATGCTTGACAATATTTGTTGAATGAATAAGCACTGTCTTTTTTAGTTAACTTATTGTATAATTTCAATATATTTCAACAACCAAAATAAATAATCAAACCAAAAAATTAACTTCCTCTCTTAAAAACATCTAAATTTGGATGTGAGGCAACTTCTAACAATTGTTTTCCAAAACAAAATTTACTGTCAAAGTAGAAATAAAGCACAAAAGTCATCAATTCTCTAAATGGTAATGAGTTACTTCAATGAGGTAAAAGCTTTGAATTGTGAAGAGGTAAAACTCTAGACTGATATAACTATTTTCTCTGAATTTTCATGTAAGTGACAAAGATTAAGTCTTCTAAGATTCAGATTTCAAGATTTACCTTACCATCTCGGTGATCTCTTTCAAATCTCACCAAAGTTGTTAGAAGTACAATTAGCTCCATTTTGTGAATGAACAGAGTCAACTGGCCCCTAAGGAAGGCAGGCAAACCAGGGTGCAGACCTTTAAGCAAGCACCTGGGCGAGGCAGAGGAAAGGGAGAGGAGGAGACCTCAGGTGAGCACAGGGGTGGGGGGATTCTCCCAGCTAGACCTTGAATCTACCTGGAAACCAGCAATTCAGGACCTTTTCAAATTCCATCCACAGGGGTTTGGTTCCTGAAGTACCACCAGGTCACAATTAATATGCCCTGTTAATAAGCAACCTCACACACTCACCCACTCAGGAACTACTGTCGAGCAAGGCATATGCACAGGCCCAGGGGATGCACGCAACAGTGAACCAGACAAAACATCCCTGCTCACTTCAGGCTGACACTCCAGTGGTGGGGCAGAAACATTTTTAAAAAATGAGTAAACATATAACATGTCAGATAGTATCAGGTACTATGGTGACAAAAGTAAAACATAAATCAAGAATATGAAATGTGTGAAGATGGGTTGAAATATTAAGTTAGCCAAAAAAAATATCATGAATTTGGTTTAAGAAACTGACCCTAGGGGTGGGGAAAAAAACAATGAATCACTTTTTCACTGTCTCAAACAGTATCCTGATTACACACAATTGCTTGATAATATCTCTGGATTCAAAGTAGCCTGGTGTCGATTCATGGTACCATTCCTTATTTACTGTGTGAATCTGAACAAATTACCTAAGTTTTCTATGCCATTATTTCTATTCTTGAAATGGGGATTATTCTAGTTTTGTGAAGAGTCAATACAAAAACACAACACTAGTACATGCTTAAAACATTGCATAATATCCAAGAACTCAGAAAATACTAGATGTTATAATTGTATTTTCTATTTTCATTATTTGAGATTGACATTATTAAAGTGATACTATCATGCTGGACCACAAATGGTCGCAAGAATCAGTTGAGGCAAGACAAAAAGAACTCCTGGAACCCAGATCACCTAAGCCCTAAACGTGGGCTTCCTCTCCTTGCTGACATTATGAGCAGGTGACATTTTAATTCTTTTACAACTGCAACAACATTCTTCTGCGTGGAACAGTGGCCATCAGGAAGAGAGGTGAGTTCTTGAGGACACGGAGTATGTCTACAGCAGTCTTAGCATATTAAAAAGGAGGGATGGTTAGGGTTCCCTGCACTTGTCAACAAGAGGATGGAGGCGGGGTGCAGACAAGAGGGAGATGCAAAGTTGTCACTGTAAAGCTGAAGATTTTACAGAGCGAGGGAACTATGGCTATCCCCTAAGAGTGAAAAAATGATGGAATATCTTATGAAGAGGAGTGTGTTAAATTTAATTTGAAATTATCCGTTGTATCATAACTCGAAACCCTCTTCTTTCTGTCCTCGTCACAAAAATCCTTAGTAAAGAAAGTTTTACTCACAAAGACTTAGTACAAATCTTTTGTGCAGTGTGGAAAGGGTTTGATTAATCAGGGTGATTGAGAAAACATAAATTCCACAAGAATTTAGAGAAAACGTAGGGAAGATTTCAGACAGGGACTAGATGGTCTGAGGCAATCTTACTGCTGCTCCGATTTCTGGATAGTAATATTATGAACAATGACATCTGTCAGTTCTCGGTCAGAGAAACAGAATGATTAGGGCGTGTGGGTGTGAGACCAAGTGGGTTTATTATGGAGATTAAGCAGTGTCTATAATTGTAGCCAACGCTGGAGCTTGAAGTCCACAGTACAGTTTACCAGGAAGAGAAGAGAAGATGTAAAGGAGGGCCGAGCAACTACAGTGTGGAGCTCACAGGACAGGGACAGGCTGCAACCCCTATCAGTTACAGCTACCGCTGATCTTGATGGTGTAGACATCTAGCCTGGAGAAGCTGGGACTCTGTCCCAGAACTAGATACACGTGTGGCCCCCAAATTTCGAAGATCATAAGGAATGTGAAGCAGTTTCAGTCTTCTGAGAAAACAGACAGTGTAAACTGACTTTTTTGCTTTTTTTTTTTTTTTTTTGTACCAGGGATTGAACTCACAATCTCACACTTGCCAGGCAGGTGCTTATACTGCTGAGCTAAATCCCTGGCCCAGCTGTCTGACTTCTTATGTGTAGATTCTACTGCCTTATTTTTAACTTCCGAACCTATTGCAAATGGACCTCTGTGACCCACTCACTCAGACACATTCAGACAGGAGACTTCTGGGACATGTAGTTCAATTTGATCAAGTAAACATAACATAACCTCACAACGCTAATCATCCTCTGCACCATCTGGACAGAATATTTCATACCCATTTGCAACAGAAAACGGGTTTGGGTGAGGGTAGGTTGCTTGTCTAGAATCACAAAGCTAGTAAAGGACAGGCATGGTTCCAATGTTCCCATTTCGCCTAATAAGACATCAGTAACAATAGTCCGATATGACTTAATGGCTGTCCCAGGTGAAAGAAATGTGGGAGTCGTCTGGGTCAAAATAGAGTCACATGAGTCAACTGCAACATCAACATTTTAAAAAAGTAAATAAAGCTGGGTGAGACTGAAGGAAGGGCGCAAGCACAGGATTTCTGGATAATAACTGTCACAAAAGACTGCTGAGGGGCTGGGGATTTCAGCTCAGTGGCTTAAGCACCTGCCTGGCAAGTGTGAGGTCACGAGTTCGATCCCTGGTACCAAAAACAAAAACAAAAGACTGCAGAGCCAGGAACTTTCAAAGAGGCCACAGCAACCTTATGGTAAAAGCACTTCGACAAGGACATTGGCCTTGCAACTGTCCATTCCACCTCCAGCTAAGGTCACCGGCTTTATTAATCACTGTGAAAAAGATTATTGTTCCAAAATGTCGGAAGTAAACCTCTTCATTTTTATCTAAAAACTCCCTAGCCAAGAGTTTGGTACATCCCCGTAATTCTACCTAAGCCAGGCCAGCCTGGCAATTTAAAATAAAATTGGAAAAAAACAAAACAAAGCAAAAAAAAAAAAAAAAGCAGTGCTAGTGGTGTATTTCAGCTATACAATTCATATAAAGGCCCTGGGCTCAAATAAATAAATATATGCATCCATCTCCTTGCTTCAGTCTCCCAAAGTACACCCATGGTTAACCAGAACGTGCATATTCCTACTACAATGCTTACTGGTCCCAAGTAAGCATCAGCACTCTTTAGGGACTCTCTTTGTTTTGTTTTTTGATTGCCACCCAGAAAGAAACCTCTAGTTTTGTTAGTTTTCATTATAATAGCCTCTTCAAATATAAAATGCTTTGATCTTCAATATCATCTCCTATAAACTTATTTTTCTGAATCCCTAGAGTAATATTGTAAAAAAGGTAACCATTTAGTATCTCCATCTTACAGATGGAGAAATTCTTATTTACGTTTTCCTAAAATCAAACAGCCACTGGCAGAGCCAACTCCGGTATCTGTTGTAGGTTGGCATAACTGACACCATCTTGAGCCCTGCATTTGACTAGTGCCCTGTATTTGACTCAGGAGAATGGGAAATTACTCAGAGTACAATCCCATGAGAAAAGCGAATGAGCTGCACCCACAGAAGAAAAATTAACCTGCACAACAAAGAAGCAGGACACAGGTGTCAGCCAAAATTAATGTACGATTCGAGCTAACTTGTTTCCAACAGGATGTCTTTTTGTGGTTTTCTATTTTAAAAACTCTGTAACTTTCCAAGTCAGGGCCACTTAGTGGGACTCTGAAACGGGGGTTTCTATGCAAGTAGTCACTGAGTTCAGCTAATTAAATTTCAAATTTATTAATTTGGCTGCTTGGATTCCTATACTGTTCACAAACCCATTTCAGTATCCAAGTCTCCTGACTTACCCCGTTATCCAGACACCATTCAAATCAAAGTAGCTCACTAAAGTTGACAAATAAGCCAGAAAAAGAAAGAAAATACAATTTTAAAAAAACATGAACAATACCTACATATAGTGGCAATACTGATATATATATATATATATATATATATATATATATATATATATATATAGCATAAAGGTTACAGATCTGTACCTAGCAAACTAACTAGCTAACTAAATTAGCAAACTAATTTACCCAGCTCATCTTCGCTAACAGACATCCCTCTACCAGGAGAGTGAGAAAGCAAACAGTCCCAACCATTCCCTGTCCCCTGACATGACTGACCACAGGCCCGAAGTAGGTTCTAAGCACTTCAGGGTTTCAAGGGTGGAAAATGAGCCCTGGGTTAGTTAATTCACTTCAGGAAGAAGCAATGATGTCACCTACCAAAGCAATCAGTTTTCTTTTTACCTCCCCCTCCAAAAAAAGTAAGTCTATTTTTTCCCATTTCAAGAGAAATTTAAGTCATTTTAAATACTTCAGCTAGAGGTTATTCACTTCTTTTATAAACATTTGTAGAATTTTTATCACAGGCAAGCACAGTGCAAGACAACAGAATAAAACACAGATTATATTCTCAAAGAATTCATAGGAAATAAATGCATGAGACATAAATATAAGTCTATATAGATTGTTAAATGCCTGGGAGACATTATAGGTGGAGCACTGTGGAATTTCAGTTAGAGATAATTATTTCTGATTAAGGATAATAAAGGAAGGTTTTGTAAAACTAGCACTTAAAAATTATATCTAGAGAAAACAAACTGTGAAAACAGTCATTTAAATCGACAACAGCATAAGGTACATAATATAGAGACATAGAAAGAAATATAGTTATGAGAGTTGGTTAGAAGGAGTAAGAAATAAAACGAGAACAGTAATTTGAAACCAGATTTTGATATGACTTGAGAGTTAAAAAAGGATTTTAAATTTATTTATAGGCAACTGAAGAGCTCAAAGCATTTGGGGTCAACTTGGAATCTTAGATTCCATCATTTGTAAAGTTTGAAGAAAAGCAAATCTCAGGGAATTTATAGTTAATTATTTTATACCTTAATTATCATGGAATAAGCAAAAATTCATCTTTTAAAATTAAAAGTAATTTACTAACTCTAGTGGTTATCCTGTCTGGCTAATACCTATTCAGCAAGACAGCAAAGAGAAATGCAGTGAGCAGATCCTACGTTCAGCTTAATTGCTTCAAGCTCCCACAATAATACTGTTTTGTTGTCTTCAATTATTATTTTTTATCAACTGGTGGTCCTCCATTGGAAATGGAATCCCTAGTTTCTCTGTAAGCTCTATTGCAAGGAAAATAAAAACAGAAATATTAGTGCCTAATTTTCTGACAGAGAAAATCTATTACGAGGATGGTTGCCCCTGGAAGTATCTCAACAGGAGTTTTCATTTTAATGACTGAAAAAATGAATAAACGTAGGCTACACAGCTCATGAAACCATCCATCCCTACATCGACCATCAGTCATAGGATAGTATCCCAAACTATTGTGATTGTAACGTTCATATAAAACTTGGGCCTCTTGGGAAAGAAGACGTCAATTTGTCATCCTGGAACGGTTTCCCATGAAAGATTTCTCATACCAAGCCTGTGAAAGAACAGGTAATGTTTTAATTGTCTTTTTAAAGATATACAGCATTTCTATGTGTCCAAATAGATGAGTATCTTAATATAGTATCTTTATTAAAATACTTTCTTTGATCAGTTAGATATCTGGAGCTGGGTAATTAAAGTTTAATGACACAAGTGGCCCACCCAGATGACAAGCCATTCCTTAAGCAAAGTTTCTGGGGGTGGGGGTGACAGGAAGAGCAAATGTTGTTTCTCCCACCTCGTGAAGTACATATTACCTACTCCTAGGGGTTTGAAATTTCATGAAGGCAAATATCTAATTATCTTAATTGCTCATTTTTCTAGAAAAATAGAGAATCCAGAGAAACAACTAGGCTCCACTTAATTACCATATGGATGATGGTGGTGCTAATCTGATATTTTTAATTACACATTTTTACACATTGGCTATTCATTTTGATGGAATCTACTTTATATATACCATTGTCTTCTTTGATTGGCATCCATGGGCAGAAACAAAGCCTAAAACACTGGTGGTTCAGAAACTCCCCAAGACAGGGAATAAAGGCGTAGAAGGAGAAAAGAACCCTAAGCCAGGCTGGTCAGCAATCACAGAGTTCAGCCCTCTTTCCCCCTGTATTCTCGCTACCAACAAACAACTCACTCCATTCAACTTTGGAACTTTGATCCCGTCTTTACTATTATTCTTCCAACAGGAGCACTATTCTCCATCAATGAATCCTCCTTATCATGTAAGTAAAACTTATACTACTACTTGAGTACAGAGAACAATAAAATCAAAATATGAGTCTACCTCTAGCAAAATTATTGTAAGTGCATTTCCTTAAACAGCCTCATCTACCTTTTTGTTGTTGCTTTGTTTTTGTTTGTTGCTGTTGTTTGGGGTTTTTTGTTGTTGTTGTTTTTTGCTTTTGTTTTTGTTTTTGGTGGCAGCCACACTGGGCCTGTCTCAAGACTTCCCCAGCTCCCTGTGGACTTACACCCACCCACAGAGGTTCCCAAACCTCTCCAGGCCAGTAGCCAGCGGAATAGAAGTGGAACAAATGCTCCTAAGCCCCAGCTCTTTGTTTCCAGAAGCATCTGGTAGCCACTTCCAGAATCCTGAGGCTGGAAATGATGGGAAATAGTAAAGAGAACCACGTGGCGCAGAAAAACTTAGCAGTAGACCTGACTGTCTTGTCATTATTAAATTTCCCAACTGGGCCGGCACGCTGGCCCTATCCAGTCTGCCAGATTCTGCCCAACCTCAGCCACATTTAAAAACCTGTGGAAAAAACAGGGGGAAACTCATTCATGTTAGGAACCCTTAGGAGCACTGTCATTACTCTGCAGGGCACACCACAGAGCAGCCGGCAAGCTCTCCCTCAATGGGCACAAAATTTCCTCTGGAATTTACAGAGCAGAACCCTTAAACATACAGCACCAGAAGAACCAGATTACATAATGTCTCCATCACCCTCCTGACAGCTACAATTATGAGTCAAGCCCTGGTTTAAATAGGAAACGGGAAGCTCCGTGCTTCCCCTCTGACTATGTGGCAGGCAAAGTCAAGCTCTCCCAGCCTGTCAGTTTGGAGATCTGAGCTGCTCCCACAGTCACTAATTTAGCATGAGACCAAATGATGGGGTAATTAAAAGCAGTGCTGCGGAGACCAGCTCCAGGACCAGATGTTCTCCTTGTTTAACCAAGGACCACAGAAGGAACAGAAATAGCCCCCTCCTCCTCCCCTCGATTTCTCCTTCCCTTTATCCTCTCCAGCTAATTTCCAGCTTCTGATCTTTCTGTCTCACAAAATAAAATAAAAATAAAAACCCCACTGCAGAAAGATGGCATGTTATTGAACCCATGACTGTAAGTCGCAGGCTCTGCTTTGTACTGCGGGTTGCATTCCAGCTCATAAGACATCAAGTTGCCCTGGCAACCTCACATGACCAACCTCGCAGTGCCACAGGGCCCCGCCTAGCTGCAAGGACTCATTTAAGTCAACACTGGCCAGCCCAGCACTTAGTAGCCCAGAGACTGGGTAAATAGCAATGCTTTCTGGCTTTTAGGAGCCAAAGGCTGGATGAATGAGACTGCTCCTCCACTTTTATTGCCCCAAACACAGGACAAAAGGTCTCCACCCTCATTTCTAGAGAACCCTGACTAAGAAGGTCATGGGTCACCTGGCAAATACAGGACAAATCTTCTCAGCACTTTTTTCTGGCTAATAGGCAAATTAAAAGGAGACAAATAAAGGAAAGTTGAGCCAGCAATTTATACCTTCAAAAATCTGAAAAGCAATATGTGATACAGCCAAGTCTGATTTTATAAAACTAGCTGGAGTGCCTCTCAGAGGTCCCCTTGGGCCCCAGAATGTGTTGTCTCCACTGTGACATGCATAGCACGAGAGACCTTGAAGACAATCATAGGAATCAAGAGAATCGAGATGCACTTCTAATTCCACAGATTGTGACTGTGGAAAAACACTTAACTTCTCTGGAGTGATTTCTGAATTTATATTACCGAATAGTAGTCCTTTTCCTCACTTCAGACACCTGTCTCTACAAACTTCACCCTCACCAACAATTCCCCAATATGTGGAAGTCTAGGTTTTCAAGACAAAACATGCTACCAAATCATGACTATTTCTAGATAAGCTGGTATGGTCCTTTAAAAAAAAAAAAAGTAAATCTAAACAATGATTGATCACTTGGGCTTTCTTACTTTATAAGTGTAATTAGTCAAGATCATTCCATTCTTTCCTCTAGTGATAATTTCTGTGCCATTCATTATTTGAGCTAATCAGCTGATTGATCCCAGCCATTGCCTATCAATTACCAATCTGAAATGAGCTCCACAGTGAGACTTTTTTAAATTAAGTAAAATAATCAAATAAATAATAGAAATAGCTGGTGATTTAGATAGAACTCACCACCTGTGTGAAGCAAAGGGCACTGCTCTGCCCAGTCATTCAGCTTTGTCCTACCCCAGAAGCACCTCCGCTGTGGAATTTCATGCCAGTGGTGCCCATGGGATTAAACAGACAGGAACAGAGTAGACTGACAAAGGGTCTCAGCTTTGAGGGACAATGTTCACAGCAAGACAAAATCGCAACAGGAAGGAGCCGTGTGAAAAGAAATAAAGACCCAGACACAAACGAGGAATCTGGAGAACCATCTTTAAACTCAAGTTTACATTCCTCACTGCCTGATCAGTGTGTCTGTGTGTGTGTGTGTGTGTGTGTGTGTGTGTATGATGTCAGGGTGAGAGAGGAGAAAAGGAATGTCCATTTCCTTCCCTGAATATTCCTATTTCCTGCAGATAGCTAGAGGTACAGTTAAGGTAAAGTATTCTCTACCACCTCACGTTTGTGCACTTCCTAGTTGGGATATGAAACTATGCTGAGTTTTTCTTTTTTAATGAGAAAAATATTCATACATGCCAAGCCTCAGACCAAAGCAAGCAAACAGAAGTCTAAACCAGGCCCAGTGTAGTACGGAGCCACATTGAGAGCAACATATAAGGAACAATGATCCACCACGCACACTACCCACTGGCTCATTTGCTCGGGATGCTGAAGGGAGATGACAGGCACCGTGCAGTCCTCGCCAAGGCCAAGTCTGATTGCATCCGCCGTGCCTACCAATCCACGCACTTGGACAGAGACTCACCTGAGGGAGCTACTTTCCTTTGGGTCACCTTAGCAAATATCTGAAGCATGTTCGTGCTCCGACCTTTTCTTCAAACTTCTAGGCTTCTGCTTAGCCAAGGACCCTCAGGATGTGCCTTCTCTCCCTTATTTCTTGTTTAAATTTGTAAGGGAGAGAAAGCAGTCCTTCCTGGATTTATCGCCCCATTCACTCAACAGATGAGGTGTCATTAAAAACAATAAGGTCAATATTTAAAATTTTTTTTTTAATTTACAGTAAAAACACACTGGCATTACTCATCCACGAAAGCCTCCCTTTTATTCCTAACACACTTTTCCATTGTTCTTGTCACTCTCTAAAGTAGCTCTGGGCAGGGGATATAGCTCAGCGGCAGAGTGCCTACCTGGCAAGTGGAAGGTTGTGTTTGATGCCTGGTACCAAAAAACTAAAATAATATAAAATAAAATAAAGCAGTTCTCTAAATCCAGTTTCATGTGTATCTTTAGCTATGCTGTCATGGCTGCCTCAACATCCTAAATCCATTCAAACTCTCTTCCTTTCATGGTCATTTTAAGTTTTAGGAAGAGCCAGAAATCACACAGATAAACAGTGAATAAGGAGGAGGAAGACACTCTAGTGTTTTTACAAGCCTGCATTTCCGGTCAATGGCATTAGGCAGCAGCAGTCACCATATTTTTTTATCACACATTGTAAAACACAAATGAGGACTCCTAGAACGGCTGCTGCGGAAAGCAGCGGCGAGAATGATGGGTGTGTGAAGCAATGGGAAGAATCGAATCAAATTTCCCCATAAGGTCAACATGAAACCTAACTACTGAATCCCACTTGTTTTGGGACCAGAATCGTGGAAAGAATCAAGCTTGTGAACTGAGGCACCACTATTTTGAGAAGGATGAATGACAGTGTGCCTTTTTACTGTAATTATTTTTAAAATTTAAACATTCGCCATCTGTTTCCACCACATCTTGTATTTGTGAAGCCCTTAGAGGACCCGGCCCTGATGGGGCACACAGGACACCGACGTGTAAGACAGGATCGTGTACTCCAGGGGGCACCTGCCAGTGGAGAGGCAGGCACAGGCCCTAGAGAAGTGGTCTTAGTTGTAAGTGGAATAAAGTCCACAAAACAGGACGCAATAGGATCTTTTTAAACGGGAATTTGCTGGGATTTCACTCCAAGACATCTTCCACATGGGCACTTATATAAAATGCCCCCCTCCAATTTAAGATTTCACAGTCACCAGAACTACTAGCTTGATGACACTCACTAAAGCAGGCTCAAATATCAAACTCAAAGAGGCCATATGGATTACCCAGGGGCACACGGTTGCCTAGAGGAAAAAGGTAAGGAAATTTTACAGAAGGCTTCGACTCTTAAAATCCATGTCCAGTCCCAGCCCTTCGGTGTCTGCAGGTGACTTCACTGCCTAGGGCTAGCTGTGACACCACTTCTGGCCCGGTGGCACAGCGCGCCTTGGCCTCTGAGAAAATGGAAAACTGCTCAGCAGGAGCTTCAGAAACAACTTCCTCCTGCAGACGCAATCTGTCTGCCTAACCCTTTGCAGCCGGGCAGGTGGGTGGCAGGCACACCAAAGCGCCCTTCAAAGCGGGAGCCCGAGCCGCGCGCGGGTCAGCGGGCAAAGTGCTCAAAGTGAGCCCCACCCCCCAGCCCGTGAACGTCTCTCTGTTTACGGGTCCGCTTTTCCGACGCTGCAGGGCGTCTGTAAGAGGGGGTGCACCCGCCCCGCAAAGGTGCACAAACACGCTTCCAGCGGGGTGGGGATGGGGCGTCCGCCGCGCCTCCCGGGCCTGCGAGGAAAAGTGCTTTAATTGCTTCAAAGGGCGCTTCTCATCGGGGGTTCGGAGGCGCGCACCGCAGCCCCGCGAGCTCCTTTCCGGCCAGCATTCCTGCGCCCGGCGGGCCGCGCCGGCTCCGCGGGGAGAGCCCCGGGCTCATTTCCATGCCTGGCGCACACAGCCGCCCTTGTCTGCCGGCCGCGGGGAGCCGGGCGCGCGGCGCACAAAGCCCCATTCATCCCCGGGGACGCGGCCTCCCGCCGCGCCGCAGCTGGGCCGGTCCCGCACGCCACCCTCGGCCGGCCCGGGCGCACAGGGCTGCGATTCAGGACGCCGGGCCGGCCGGGGCGACCCGGGCCGCTGGGGCTGCAAGCTCCCCCGCGCCGATTGGCTGAAACGCGCTTTCTTTCCCGGGCTGCGGAGCGGCGCACTCGGAGCCTTTTCGGCGGGGGGGTCCGCCGGGGCTCGCCGCGCGCCAAAGGCAGGACGCGCGTTTCCACTGCGCTCGCCTCCCCCGCGGGCCCCGCAGATGATACGGCCCGAGGCGTCCCGAGTTGTGAGAGGACTTTGTTTCTCCCCGGCCGCCTTGGCCTCCT
This sequence comes from Hydrochoerus hydrochaeris, assembly GCA_004027455.1. Taxonomy (NCBI): domain Eukaryota; kingdom Metazoa; phylum Chordata; class Mammalia; order Rodentia; family Hydrochaeridae; genus Hydrochoerus; species Hydrochoerus hydrochaeris. The sequence goes on from PVLA01000501.1 coordinate 44,177, forward strand.
CTCCCCTTCCCGCCCCCACCAAAGGGTCACTTCCTGACTTTTGTGTCGCTTTAATCCATTGCCTTGAAAAGTCTATACCCTCTCCTTTGTGCGATTGCGTAATTGCAAGGCTGGTCCATAGCGTTTTCCAGAATTTAAACATTCCTGTAGGTTAAGGTTGGGGACTGTAGCTTCACAACAAAGGACAGTTTTTTCTTCCCCTGCTTCACTCCTGGGGAAAGAGGGAGAGCAAAGAAAATGCACTTGTTCGGCGACCCTTGTCGCAGGCTTCACATTCCTCAGACTGCAACAGGTTATTGCCCCAAAGAGGTCCCCTGCCCCACACAAGGGCTGCGGTGACGCCTTCCCACCCCTCCAGGAGCCCTAGGGACTCGGTTCCAACCGCAGACAAAGCAGGACAGACTCCAGACCCACATTCCTCCGGTGAGGATTAAACTGGGAATGGCAGAATCAAAGAACTCCAGACCCAGGGAGACTCAGCCCCAATCTATTCACTTGCCAGATAAGCAGCAGATAAGATCTGCGAGAGGAAACGACTTGTCCACCCTCCCAAGGAAGCTGGTTCCTCTTGGTTAAAAACTGCCCTCGAACGAAAACTTAACCAGGAAAAATTCTTGTTCACAAAATATGTTTTCTTTTTCGCCTGTGTGTTGAAAGAGGCCTCCTTGGGAGTGGGTGGGGAAAGGGCTGAGAACCAGGTCTGGCAGGAAGACTGGAAGAGAATCTCCAAGTGTCTCTCTAGAGAATGCTCCCTGTGTTTTCTCCGCTTCCTTCCTTCTGAGCGTAGCAGACCTTTTTCCTCTGAGTAAAGCGCTGCATCCTTGATGTGGTTATTCAACAAAATAGAAGCTGGCTGGTCCCCACTGGAAGACTTCTCTCCACTTGCAGGGAACAAACCTTCAGAATCTCCAAATGCAAGGTAGGGTAACTTCGCACTGGTCACTTCTGCGGGTACAAAAGCAGACTGAGCAGGAGCCAGCAAGAGACCTTCCCACATGTCAGGTGCTAGTCTATGTACTTTACACACATTACCTCAAGATAGCCCCTGAGCTGGATACTACTACTATTCCCATTTTGCAGAAAAGGAAACCAACGCTGAGATAGGTTAAAGTTAAATTTACCAAGATCATACAGATATTAAAGAGCCCAACAGGCAGTTTGACACGTGGGCTGCAAAAGGCTTCACTGAAACTTAATGCAAAAACACATGAGGTCAACCAGGCATGGTGGGGCCCATTCGTAAGCCTAGTACTCAGGAGGTTGAGGCAGGAGAGTCAATGTGAGTTCAACCTAGTAAGTTCAAGGCCAGCCTGAACTACATAGCAAGACCCTGTCTGAAAACAAAAACAAAAACATGGAGTCATACTCTGCAGAACCCCTCTGCACACAGGGAGCCAGGAGGTTCTTGCCAGACACACAGATCTTTGCACTTCAGAAAAGAGGCCTTCCTGAGAGCCACAGGAGTGAGAAGTTGCCACATTCTACTTACCTGGCAAGAATGAAGGCTCTGGGAAGATACGTTCATTTAACACCAAACCTCTTCATTCAAAATGCAAAGTAGAAGCCACTTCTTACTTTAAACTGCCTTATGATTTCGTTCTTCTGAGCAAGGCTCTTCAGACAGTGACAGTGTCTTGGACTTCTGTGTCAAACCAAGCTTGGGTTCAAGTTTAGATCTGCCACATCCAAGACATGAGACTTGGGAAGATAGTTACAGAAGCACCATGAATCTCAGTTCCATCATCTTGTCATGGGAAAAAATAAAAGAGTAGATACCTGGTTAGACTCTTGTGAGATTAAATGAGACATTCTGCATAAATATTCAGCACAGCATTTACTTGGTAATCACTGTAGACTACAGTGTGCTGTTGGTTAAAAACGAAATCTTTTTCACAACACGATGCGTCCACCCCAAGTTAGCTGGAAGCCTGACCTCTCTTTTTACATGGTGCTGTGATTATCATCTCAAACCTCCCTAGTTATCATGGCAAGAAGACTGAGAAAGCATTAGAAGGTAACGATGCTGGCAATAAAACAGCCTGAAACGACTCTTTCCCTCCTCACACATCAGCCAGTACTAATACACGCCTCACCCAGTGCCCCATGTACTGTAAGTCAAACAAGTGTGATTTTGCAGCTAAAGCAGAGAGAACTGGTGAAACCAGCCCTAACAACAACCATCATGATCAATAAGCACTATTTTTTTTCTCTACAGGATAGTGAATACCAATCCTTTTGTGTGACTTCAAATTTCAGCTGGTTCAAGAGACCTCCCAGCAGACTTTAATGCAGAACAGCTGTAATCTCAGGAATAATTTCATGAAAAAAAAAAATCCAACAATAGCTTCTTCTTGCACCAGGCCATAACATGTTGTTCTTCCTCTCAGAAACTCCACCTTCTCCTAAGAAGTAAAAATAAACACCTAAGCAAAATGTTCCCCTTTGATATACTCAAGCTCAAAGTCTTAGAAGGGAGGTGAAATTTTTTAAATAAGAGCAAAACAAGTTGTTGACCATACAACAAAGGAAGTCAGCAGGAACAATACCATGATACTGACATGACAGGGAACATCAATGACTGTCTTACTCCGGCACCAAATCTGCCAAATTGGGTCTTACAGCAATGATCATTAACGTTCCCTCACGTTTCCCAATCCATTTCAAATGAACTTGCTTTTGTTTGGCTTTTTTCTGAACAATTCAAGTGTCATCTGGAGCTAATTTGACACATACTTGGCTTATTGGCCTATGTAAAAATTCTAATCTACTCCTCTCTTTTTTGACTTATCTTCAGTCTCAAATTATCTTATCCTCATTCTTTTCACCACTTTTAGTGCTGGAGACCAAACTCAAAGCCTCACACATGCTGGGCAAGTGCTTAACCACTGAGCTACATCCCCAGCCCATGAGCCAAACCTATTCTTCTAATCTGGACATTCTCCTATTGTTAGGGCTATGGCTTGGATATGCTTTGGCCCCCACGATTCATATTTGGAAATTGGGTCCCCAAGATGACGGGGTTCAGATGGTAGAATCTTTAAGAGGCAGGACTCACTGGAAGGTCATGGGGGCTCCAGTCTCATGAATAGATTATTGTTGATCCTAAGGAGTAGGTTGGATCTTGCAGGAGTAAATCAGTCCTCAGGAAAGGAAGTTGTTCTAAATCAGGCTAATCTACATTCTTGGTCTGTTCTCACATGGTCATTTCTATTTCCCCTTCTCTGCCATATTGTTACGTATCTGAGGGCCTGGAAAGGATGCCAGTGCCCTGCCATTTGGGCCTCTTAAGTACCAGGCTCATGATCTAAATAAACCTCTTTACATGTAAAGTTCCTAGCCTCAGGAATTTTGTTATAGCAACATGAAAACATACTAAGATGATTTAAGGAGTTTAGATTGTTACTAATTTTTAGTATAAATATTTTTAAAGCACTGAAGTCAATATTTGGGGACATAAACTCTTCATGTGTATCGAATTGTCTCTTTAGGCTAAAAAATATTCAGTGATTTTGATTTTTCTCCAGAAAAACAACCTGACCCACATAGAAGGGAAAGAGCAAATGCAAGGAATAGGCTATGACCTGGTATCATGAACTTTCCCACCTGAATCATGTAGATTGAACAGTGGATTCAAATTCTTCAACAACCATGCTCAGCATTATATATATCTTGAGATTTCTCCATTAAGGAAATGTAGCATAAAAGTGGCCTGATTTACGCTATGCTTATAGGATTACATAGTAGAGAGCTATAGAAATGCTGTACACGTGGGTATGAGACAAGCTTATGATCCAGGGGTTGAAACAAGTGGATACTAGAATTGCAACCAAGTTTTTTTTTTTTTTAAGTATTTACAAAAAGGAAGGACCGAGTTTTAATTTAATCTTTCAAAATTTTAGAATGTGGTTATTTGGGATCATAATTATCAAGAAAAAGAAAAGGTGGCAGAAAGGACACATGTGACAAGCATGTGCTCTGGAAAAGCTGTGTGGCAGCTGCCTTGCAGAAGATCTCGGCTATGTTGCCCTTGAGCCAGCCCCAGCTGCCTGGCTGTGGAGGCCATGTTTGGGTTCCCCAGGGTTTTCACGCAGATGCTTCTTCTGTCCGCAAACAGGGGACCACCCAGGCAGCTAAGCAAACAGTGCAAGGTCCTGCATCACCACCAGACCTGATTGGGAGGGCCCCGAAAGGCTGAGACCTCCTTCAAAGAGAGGGACAGATCTTGCAGGGGAATCTCAGAGCAAAACAATTTCTGAGCAAGAAACCATTTAAAAGAAACAGGAAATGAGTCCTTCAACCCCAAACCATGTGGAAAGGCAAGCCACATCATTTAAAGAAAACACCAATACTGTGAGACTAGGCGGGTGCCTAGTTACTCCCACATTCCTGCAAGATCACTGCAGTCCACTGAAGAGTAATCTATTTATGTAGCAAACATTTTTCAAGAACCTAAGTAAGCCAGGAATTGTGGTCTTTTTCTTTTCATAGTTCTGGGGACTAAACCCAGAGCCTTCACCTAAATCTACATCCCAAGTTCTTTTCTAAATTTTTACTTGGAGACACTGTCTCAGGTTCTTACATTGCCCAAGCCAGGCTCAGATTTACCATCTTCCTGCCTCAATCTACTGCGGTGCTGAAGTTACAGATATGTACCACCATACCCTGCTCACTGTGGTTACCTTAAAGTTTCCGATTAAATATCTCCTCAGCCTTCCCGAAGCACACATTCTGCTGAAAGACACAGACATGCACATGAAAATAATGAATCAGCTCTAGCAACGTGATCATTTATTTAAAAAGAAAAGGCAATATATGTCTCTGTATTAGCAGAAGAGGAGACTAAAGGACCTACTAGATTTAGTACTTGTAGACAAAAATCCCTGGGCTAGGGAATGAAAGACAGGTGCAATGAGTTGAGGAGATAGAACGGTATACACTAAATAGACTATTGTTTCTTCTTAGCTCAGAAGGAACTGGGAGGTTAGGGCTGGCACGTTAGGGAGGGCATCTTCCTAGGTAGGGAGAGAGGCCCGAACGTGTTTGTAGACTGAGAATTCAGTATAGAGGAAGAAGTTGAGAGTAGAAGATACACCAGGAGACAAGGAGAGACGGGAGGAGATTCATTCAGCACATATTTAACCAGAGTTGTTGCCCTATCTACCACCAGCTACCAGCAACTTTCTCCCTATTTAAAGAGCTCCTCCAGGCTAAGATCTTATTTTTGTGAATCTGGCACTTTTCAAAATAAAAGTGACATTCAGCTGGGGATTTAGCTCAGCGGCATCAGCGTTTGCCTTGCAAACACATGGTCATGAGTTCGATCCCGGTATGGATAAAAAAATAAATAAAAAGAAAAAAAGTGATATTTTAAAATTTATAGATTTGTCAAGTCTAAAAGACATCAGATTTATAACTATTTCATAGTTCGCTCTTTTTTTCTTCCTTTTACTTGATCATTACCTAAGTAAGATGCCTCAAAAGGTGCCCAAAACACATATGTATTGCCAATCATTTCACTCAAAGAAACTTAGTTATCCAGAAGTCGGGGCGGGGGAAGCAGGTACCTACAAGAAAATTACTTTTTTCCTTTTATTTTGAAGTGTTCTATCTTTTAGTTACTTTCCTTTCACCTCATTTTTGTTTGGTTTGGGTTTTTTTGTTTTGCAATGCTGAGGGTCAAACCCAGGGGCTTGTATCTATTAGGCAAGTGCTTTATGGCGAATCTAGGCTCACAGTTCCTTTTAACCCATTTTTAAATTATGTAATTTTTTCAAAATTCATTGGTTCACTAAAGATAGAAATCAGTTACCCAAACACAGGTAAAATAAAAAGGATGAAAATAACACTTTTTTCATTAATTACTTGGTGTGTTTTCCATCTACTCAAAACTAATGCTGATTTCCTAACAATAGTTATTTGAGCGGAAGCAATAATAATGAAATGAAACAATCTTGGCAATAAATTTTTCAGCATCCTCAGAGATGAAACTCTACAGAATTCCAGTGGTCAAATGAAATTACAGGATACAGGGTCAGTCAGTTTGAATAACACATCTTATTTTGTCCATTCTTCATCTTGGAGAGATGCTACGATCTAAAAATGAACATGTCCTGTTACTGAACAGTAGACAAACATAGGAGATATTTATTATTTTCCTTTCACACAAGACCAGCATACAAAATAGCACAGATGGATAAATTAAGAGATCAGCAAAACCAGAATGGAAGCAGAGAACTGAAAATAACAATGTGTCTTTATTCATACCATAATTGTGCTTTTGAAAGATAAAGAAAAATAAATATTGTTTCCTTTTAATTGCACTGTTGCTTTAAGGGCTCTGGTTAAGTTGATCTTCAACTGACTTGTAAAATAATTTAGCCAGATTTTCTCTAACGAGCTTCCTCCTGTCCTTTAGTAAGACATATTGTTATCAGGGAAGGATAAGAAAAGACAATGCTTTATAGAAACCCTTTGGGAAGTTATTTTGCAAAGTAAAAATGCTCTTATTAGGTGAATAAACACCCCCTTTACTTACTATTTTGTAAATGGGAGTCTTCTTTGTTGTATTTTCTTAAAACATTTTGGAATAGAAGAAGCCGTCTAGGAAAACTTCAATACTGAGATATCTCAAAACTGAACCTGTACTTATCTCAGCAGTACAAGTTAAGGGACTGGATCAAGCTTAATCAAACTGGTTACAACCGAAGAAAGTAGAGATGTTTTTAAATATATCTCTATTTTTCAAATTTTAGATGCTTACAAATGCCCATTTCTTGACCCTTGTCTCATTCATTGCTCAGATTTTGTAAGATTTTATCATTTTGATCACTAAGAAATATCATCCGAGTTTCTAAGAATTATATATTTTCATAACAAACACGTAATGTTATCATTTAAGGATTATAAGAGGAGTTTTAGGGAACCAATACTTGAACTTAAGAAAAAAAAGAAGAAGTCTTCTCATTCCTCTACTTGCAAGTACTGGAAGAAATAGCTGAGCAGGAGGTGATACAGGAATTTTGGGGGGAGGTTGCTATGGAGTAGGAGCTGCTCAATACTAAAAGTGATCACTCTCTTGCAAACAAATGGGGAGCTTGTGAGTTGAAAATAAGAGCCAAATGCAGCCTCCCATTTGTTTTTGTAAAAAAGAATTTTATTAGGACCTGCCACATCCATGCACTTATGTATCGTCTATAATGGTTTCCTTGCTAAAACGGCAAATTTAGTGACCCTTACAAAGACCATAGGTCCTAACCAGGATAAAATATTTACTGTTTGGCCCTTTTTAGAGACAGTTTGCTGACTCTGACCTAAAAATATGAGAACGGAGATCTGTTTAAAATATTACATAAATAATTATAAAACCTTGTTAACCCCATGATTTAAAGAGTGTGTGTATCTTTCCCCCCCAAAAAAGAATAACTCAAAATTTAGTTAAAGCAATGTTGTTTCTAAACCATTTAGCTTGTCCATTCATGTTCTCTGTGATAAGAAGTGGTAACACCTATTCTAATACACTCTAAAACTTTCTCCATGTGCCACTTTAGCATGGATGGCTGGCTTCCCATGCCACTCAGGAATGTTAAGAACCTGATCTACTGCTATATATACATGTTTTGGTCAAAGTGATTTTCCACTGCATAATGTTCAGTTTTGTTTTTCAACCTTTATCCTTCTACCTGAGGTTCTGCTTTCTGAGCAATAGATAATATCGTGATTCACTTAGCTATTGTTTTTGTCCTTGAGTTTCTTTCAGTGTATCTGGGTTGGGGTTTTTCCTGGTGAAAAGCATGTCCTAGGAAATGTGCTTTTCTATATTTATTCTGCACATGACTGGTTCAGTGTACTTCATTTTACTTCCTTCCTTAATAAACTATTTTGTTAGCAGTGTTTATTTTTTCCTCCCATCCTTTATCCTGTTTGAAGTTATTTTTAAGGTGCTACTGACTCCCTGACACTCACTCTGCAAAGCAGAGTATGTCAGTTCTGCTTCTCACATGAGTTCTCAAAGCATCACATGAATCTTCACTTCTTTTAAAATCACTTCCATTGTTGTCATTTCCCTGAAAAACCTACCTCCTTATTAAAATTCCTTGCTCATTGGGCTCAAGCTACAAGTTTTATTCCACATCTAATTAGACTACTTTTCTCATATATTTTTGGAAATACATATAATTATTGTGGTAATAAGCCATAAAAATTCCAAAGAATGAAAGAAAAGTGGTAAGCCTAGTTTACATTAAATCATTTATATTATTATTTGCAAAATCAAAATAAAATAAACATCTTTTCTTTAAAATGGACAGTGAGCTGAATGATAGCGCTTTAAAGTACACTAATGATCAGATGAGCAATACGCCAAGAAAATATGGATTTATTGTTTGATAATAAATCCTGTTCATTATAGAATTCCACAATCAAAGCTTCCCTTAATTTACATGAATCCATCAGGGATTTATTGGGTGTAATGATGGCAATTTGGAATGGAGATGGAATGGAATACTATATGCTGAAATAAACAAGGTGAAATTAACAACAATAAATGGAAAATTTAATTTTAAAATGACTATTACTCATTTCTGTTGGTATAGCACCTCACAACAATAAATGTTTCACAACAAAAATAAAAAGAATCACTGATATATATCCATAGCAATCTGATATTTCTGATATTCTTATTATAGTTAGATGTAGCATATAATAGAGCTATGTTATAGCTTGTATCTAGATGTCCCTCCAAAGCCTCATATGGTCATGGTGGGGCTTTTTTGGAGGTGGCTGGATGTAGGGTGTGTGAATGTGGATGAATGGTGTGATAATTGGATTAGTTTACAGATTGGTTTAGCATTGTTTCCAGTGGGTATAATGGGAAGCCTTATCTTGGGTGAGGGTGGCAACAATCAATAAGCTTGTAGCCTGCACAGAATATAAAGGGAAAAATGGAAAGCAGGCTTGCGACTTCCTGCCCGCTCTACCATAGACAGTTTCTTGTCTGCCATACCTCCCTGCCATGGCTCCAGCTGACTATCGAGAGAAATCTCTACAAACTGGGAGCTGAAATAAACCTTTCCTCCTTTCATTTCTGAGGGTCTGGTACTTTATCTCAGTAACAAGAAACATAACTAAGACATGCTATTTATAAATACCCTGTCCCCTACACACACACATACATGAAATATGCTTTTCTGTCTTATTGAATTTAGTCTTAGTCATGTGATTTACACTGCCAGACAAATGTGAGTGGAAGTCAGGTACATACCTCATTTACTCCAGGAGGGCCAGCCTTGGTACAAGCTTTGCCGTGCCTACCAAAGCCAGCACAACAGTGACAAGAGGGAGTTCTCAGCCAACCCAGGATGGCCATGAGAAGTGAACTATTGAGATTTGAGAGTTGTTTAATATATAGAATCATATATTATCAGAGTTGACTATTTGTGTGGTATTTGGTTCCATATTTAATCCAGATACAACTGAAGGTCTGAAGTTATTTAATAGATTAGATTTGCAATGACAAAAGCTCTCAAAACTAGAAAGAACTATTTTATCAAGTGGTGACTTCCTTTGCAATAGAAGTGTTCAAAGAGTAACTAGATGATTAGATATGTAGGGGGAAACTAAACATTGTAGGACAATGAGTGACAATACTTGTGTCACATTTTCAAGGCTAAAAAACCTCATTCCCTGCAACCTGATACCATGTCAGAAGGAAACAAGTGTATATATGCTTATCTCTTCTAAACAAGCATTGCCAACACCAAAAGCTTTCTCAACAGCCACTGGAAAGCTTGTCTTTCCCACACTTAGAAATGTCCACAAATAATATCTTCAAGGACTAGACTGCTCCTACTGCCCATAAACTTCTACTGAGAGATAATTTTACCAAGATTTCTATCACCTCGACAGTTTTGGTTTTGTCCCGGATAGATGCTGTCATCTGAAATTAAATACTTCATTTGTTTTCTAAAATCACTTGGGTAATGAAGTTCCTATTTCAAAGATTAGTAATAGTCTTAGAAAAAAATCTGTGTGCCTCCCTGATAAGAAAGCCTGTGAAATGTACCCACATAGTCCTTGAAACAACTTCCTGATTTTCAAAATAAAAATTATTGTGTTGATAGTACATCAAACTACCCCCAACACATTTCAGAAAGATAAACAATCCCAACTTCTTTACTTCCTCTAACCCACTGATAGCAAACAAATGTTGCAAGACTGTGTGGCCTTTTCAGATCATTATTTACGTTACTAACAGGCACACTGAAAGCGTGACGGAAATATTTAATACTTTGCTAAATTGTAGAATCTGTACACTTTAAATCAGTTTATAGTATTTCATTTGTCTCTGACAGTTAATACTACTCTCTAACTACTAAAAACAATAAAAGAAAAATATTGCAAAAATAATAGAAGTCAATAGAAATAAATATTTCCTCTTGGACAATATTCTGGGATCATTTGTAAAATAAATCATCCAAACACTTCATGTCAGTTTAACCTATATGCAAAATAACTCAAGCAACAAAGATTGATAACTTTTTGTTACAGCAAGCAAAAGTCCATAAAACCCCCAGTTTGGGATGGGTTCATTTAAGGAACTAGAAAGTGGAAAACTCCAGATGTAGCTAGATTGCCCAAGGTTATTACAAAAGCAACATAAGACAGTAGTTGAAAACAAGAATCTAGAATCAGGTTTTTATGACACACTACGTATATTCAGAAAATCCTGAATATGCAAGAGATTATTTTTGCTCATAAAATTTAATTCCCTTTATCTTGATATTTGCTGTCAATCTTCTATTAGGTAGAGTCCCGTTGTTAGGCTAGATTGGTGTTCAGCTGAAGCGTGCTTGCTCTGGTCAAGAGCTAGTGACGGGATTAGCTAGTAAAGTAGTGTAATTGGTTTCAGCATTCCTTTAGACCCCAACTAGGCAGTTTCTCACAGTCTAGGATTACTGGTCTAAGACTAAAATTTAAGATGCCTTTTTACCAACATTTTAGAGACACCAACATATTCTTTGATTTGTAAGTAATCTGAGGATCCTTGGAAATGACAGAGATACTGGCAAGAACTGACTTTACATTTTAAGGTATGAACTCACAACCCCAGGGCAATAAAAGGTCTGCAGCACTTGACAGGTATTAGGAAATAACAGAGCACCGGGTACTCAAGATCATCGATTATGCATAGGACTCTGGGTGGAAGTGGAGAACCAAAGACTCCAACAAATAATTTACTACTGATATTAAAACTGAGGTGAAATTTGGAACAAATTCAGAAAGACAGGTCCTATTCTATACATACGGACACAAGACCGGAAGCTGATTGAAGCAAAGAGCTGTAGTTATTTCTGTTTAACATTGAGCAGCAATTTTGGGACAACTACACAATCCTGTATAGAGTCTAGGAACAGACCGATAAATAGAGGGTGATCTTCAGATGGACTTACCAATCAAAGGAAATTATCAGAAACAAAAGCTGGATCAGCAGTCAGTAAACAAAATACAGGAAGCTGGTAAGTGTGGCACAACAAAGCGAGCTGTTTTGACGGAGTCAGTCCCTGTTTAAGTTTTCCTTGACCATAGGCAATTAGTCATGTCTGCCTTCTGGCCTATAGCTCTCTGTTCTGACATCTACTGAGAATTATCCTGTTCTAACATTTGTTTATGTCTGCTTTTCCCAAGAATTTTTTCCTATACTCTAGCACAAAGCCCTGGAATGAGAGGTCCCTACCAAGCTGATTTGTATAGAATGTTAGATTAAATGAATAAAAGAATAAAGAAACTTCTCTTTAGGGCCTTGTGTGAAACCTCTTTAGGACCACAAGCTTTGCCCTGCTGTATTAGAAAAGAATGTTTGCAGATGCAAATTGAATTGGAATGAACTATATCCTTCAATCTCTTCACTGTATAACTTTATGCAACACAAAAGTACTTTTAACTACATTGAGGAGTGATCCAATTTAATGATTTTGACTCTCAGAAAACCTATAGGATATAAATTGTTGAATTACAGTAATAGCTTATTTGTTTATTGCATGTTTCTTAAGGAGGAAAGTAAAGAAAACTTAAGGGAAAATAAAAAACATTTTAGGAAAATTGATACACAGTGAAGCTCATCTTTCTTTATGATAGGTTTTATAGCCACTCTAAGGATATAATTTAACACACACACACACACACACCAGCTCTGTTACTTTAGGCTCTTTAACAGGTGCCTTTCAGCTACTTCCTTTTTCTAAAACAAGAAGTATGGAGTCAGCAATTTAGCCAGAGGGAAATCTTTAAGCAATGACTATTAATAATAAAGACTTACCAATGCTGGCAAAATCCATTTCCTTTTAGAAGACAGTCAGAATAAGCTATTAAAAGTTAATATCATTTACCAAGCCAAAGGGATTTAGGAAAAAGCTTCTTCTAGAAGTTTTGCCATAGTTAAAATTTGGGCCACATATTTTGGGACACTTTCCAGAGTTTTTATGCCAGCTATTAACAGAGACAGCTTCCATTTCAAGATCAAAACCAGAAAAGACATTAAAATGTGTTAAGCATTTACTATGTTGTAAGTACTGTGACAGGCTCTTGTGTAAAGATATTGAACCCTACAACCCTGCAGAGGAAACTGGGATCAGGAAGATAATCACTCTAAATCAGAGCCAAGTTCTTTATTGTTTCTTTAAACTCTTTCCATCTGAGATGTGTAATTCAGGATAATACAGGTAAAATGTAGATGGAGTCTCCATTCCGAAGAACTGTGTTTCATAAATTTCTCCTTGAGAGAATGAGCAGGTAACAGTTTTCCCAGATGTTCGTGTTTTGGAACCGAATGTCAGACAATCTTTCCCGTATTTCCTTCTTCTGCTTACGTTATAAGGTGTTGGTTCATCTCTGGAAGACAAAAGCACTCAAACTATCTTGCTGACAACTCTTTCTGGCCCAGACTGTGACAGTCACTTGAACAAGGAGAGTGTGCAGCAGCCCAGGGTGACCCAGTCAAGAGCAGTTCCATTTAGAGCTGTTAAGTGTGATTTCCTTCTCAGGGAGGTCATCCCACTTAATCCTCGAGGACTGAAACCGCCCAGGAAGCAGTTTCCCTAACAACTCTCTCAGCTCATCTCTTGGGAGTCTAAGGGACTCGACTTTTAAAGAACGCTGTCTTCAAGTGGGAAATAGAGTTGGTAGGGAGGAGCAAGACAGTTAAGAAGAACACAGGCGGTAAAATGCTAATCGTATGGAGAAGCTGCTGGAGGGACTGCAAAAGGACACAGAAAGAGGTTGGAGGCCCTGCCAAGGAGGAAGTGGGAAAACTCTCCGTCCACTTCCATGCCCTCCTTACTTAGAACCAACTGTACTAAAGAGAATGTGCCAGCACAGGCACATGGCAGGCAATGCGTCATGGGTCCCCCTTGGGGAAATGAAGAGCTGAGTGCAGAGCCTCACAGTGATGCCTTCTCGCACGTACTTTTTTATTTTAATAAAAAGGTGTATTCCTTAATAAAAAAAAACTCCATTGAGAAGTTTCTACATCAGAGACAGAGGGTAGAGTGGGGAAGGTGTGCCCCAACCTTCATTTCATCAGGATTCCAGGTAGTTTTAGACAATAAATGACCTGTAATCCTCGATCTCTCCCCGACATCTCCAACGTGAAAAGCCAGTCAAGATCATGGGCCGTCCCTCAGTGCAGAGTGAGATACAACAGACACGCAGTGTGTGCTCTGATTACTAAAATCAAGCAGAATAGTATAAAGGGCATGATAGCACTAGTTAACTAATTAAAAAGTATTTACCTGTATGTATCTAGCTGTCTACGGGTTCTGCTCATCTAGCAAAGGAAAATTTCTGAAGGAACAGTTAGTAATTAACTCTATGGAGCAAACCATTTGGAAGTGGAGGAGAGAAGGTGAACCTTTACTCTTTTTATATTTATAGGACTTTATATACTAGTTTATTATAAGCATCTCTTCCTTTTATACCTTCCTATCAGTAAAGCTTCACAGTTGACTCTGATGACCAGCCACAATTAGAACCACTGGAGGAAACTGTTGTTAGTTTCTGTTACTTTAGTAGCCTTTGAGAGACTGTTTAAATATTTGTCCATTGACCCTGTGGATGCTCTCAAGCTGTATTCCTTGGCTTCTTTTGCAGTCTTCCTTCAGAAAATATATACCTTCAAGGTAGAGCCATCCATCAGGTAGCACTCGTTTCCCAAGGCCAGTTCTGGAGCCCGTATTATAACAACTTCTCAGATCCACTGCTGTTACAAACCCAGGTGCCCCACACTCAGAATCAGCAACAGTGTGGCCAGATTCCGGCAAGGAGTGTGAAGAAATGCAATGAATCCAATTAGAAAATATCAGAACCTGCTGTCTACAGGAGCCCAACTGTCCTCTAGTGGTGATCACCATACCGTTAGCATCTCAGAAGAAAGTAAGGCCCTAGTATTCTAGTGATCTCCTCCTTTTCATTCAGCTAGAAGCAGGAAAGAGCCTCAGGTATAACTGTTAAGTGCTCTAAATTTATCTCTAGATCTTTATAGTCTCCACTTTCTAGGTACCTCTCACCCTCTTGCTGCTGGGCATTGTCAGGCACCGCATGCACAGGACTCGCCATGCCTGCCCACCTGGACACATCTTCAATTTTGTTCTTCTAGCATCAAAATTATACCTTCTTCCTCCCCTCCCCATCCAAACGTTTAGTTTTGTAATATTCTACTCTTATCTACTGTCACTGAAGAAAATAATTCTAGAATGTCACACTTTGGGGTACATCAGTAGTTCTCAAACTAATTGTCCCAAACCCTCAATACACCTGAATAGCAGAAAAAGAGGGGAACAGTGGGGATTATAACAGAACTGAAAAAGTGGGGATTATAACAGAACTGTAAGCAACATGAAGCATTTAGTTTCAAAGAGTCTCCAATTCTGGTATATAGTAAAGTGACTTTTTTTAGAATGCATGGGTTAGCTAGGTATTAATTTCATCACTAACATCCAGAATTATTTATGCACTAATGGAGCAATTCGTTAAGCCAAGATTCAATCTTTAATTAAGGAACTGCAAGTATATTGCAGGCGAGGAAGGTATTTTGGGATAAAGGAGCCTTCCTAGGTTTTCCTGAATACATCATTCTAGTGAGTGACTAATTCAATTAAACATTGGGTTTGCTCTCTTGTTCTTATAGTTATCAAAGATTCATAAAAATCTTACAAAATTTTCCCACTAGAACACTTGAAATTTTACTTGTTAGGTTCCTCTTGCCAGAGAAAGGCCAGAGAAGAAAACTATGCATTCCATCTCTTCTTCATTCTAAACAGTATTGACTCTTGAATCCCAAAGGAATGCCAGCTTCCATAATCTTCCTTCCACAGACTGATATTTTAAGTCTGGAATGCTAAGAACTAACAACCTTCACTTTTTCCCTGTGGAGAGGACATTTGTGGTCAGTTTACCTGACCTACAATAGGCAGTCTGTTTTGCTGTTGGGAAATTTGAAAATTAATATAGAATACATGACAGTAGTCTCATAAGACAAAGAACTATCCATCCATGCATTTTTTAGAGTCTGCAATATAGCAAATGCTTTACCTTTACTTTGAATGGTCACTGTACCTCCCCTGGAATACTTTAGAAGTACTGACTTCTGTAATCCCTCTCAGACTGAGCTAGTTATTATCACCAAATCCAAGCTCCAAACATTTTTGCAATCATAAAGATGGAAATCACATGCTATCATAAAAGTAAGCACCAATACCTGTAAATGAACTACAAAGGCATTGCTGTGGGCTAGGGATGTAGCTCAGTGGTAAAGAACTTGTCTACCACACATGAGGCCCTGGATTCAATAGCCAGTATTGATAGAAAGAAAAAAAAATATTGTTGCCAGGCAAATGTTTTGGTTTAGAACAACTGGACTGGAATCATGTACATTCAGACTAACATAAATAATCTTCCCTAGAATAAAAAGATCATAGTCCAAAAATCTAATCACATACTTTATGAAATTCACCACGGAAAACTGAACATTAATGGGTCCAGTCATTAAAGTTCCAGTTGAAGTTCTGAAAGATGGATCTGATTCCCTTTCACCAAAAAAAAAAAAAAAAAAAAAAAGCTGCAGTCACTTCTTAGAGGCCTAAATACTGACCAAAGTTTCAGTGTGGAATTCTGTTAACACCCTGGCACTGTTAAAAACTGTAACTTTGGGCTGAACATTTAGCTCAGCGGTTCAAGTGCCTGCCTGCTAAATGCCAGGTCGTGGGTTCAATCCCTGGTACAAAAAAAAAAAAAAAAAAAATACAACCTTGAACCGTCTAATGGGGATTTAGCAAATACCTTACAGCCGTTTTTGTTTTAATAAATCTTATTGGTGACAAATAACAGAAGCTCATTTGAACCACTCGAATTAAAAAAGGAGTCATTACAAGAATCTCACGGGTCCCAAAGGCAGGGAGAACAGGTCTCATGAGGACAGAGAGACACACGGGCTGGCTCTCAGGAGCCGTGGCAGTGACTCTCCCAGCCTCTCTCATTTTTCTCTCACTGTATCTCTGACTCTCTCCCTTTCTCTGTCTCTCGCTTTCTCTCTTTTCTCTCACTCCCCATTCATGTCTTTCTATTCTGGTCTCCTTTTCTTCTTCTCCTTTTCCCTTCTCTTTCTCTCTCCTCCCCTCCTCATCTGCCTTCCTCTGAGGCTTTGCTGCCCTCTTCCCCCTTAGCAGGAGCACTTTGCTTGCCTCTCTGAGTGCATATTGTGTAAGACCACCTCTCTGTCAGCCCACCGTGGCCAAAATCCCAGCGGCCAACTCCTGAGAGACCACATGGTTTCCCATCAAGGGTAAATCCCCTCTCTGGTTGAGGCAATGGGACCGATCCCCTCCTTGTAGCGGGGAAAAGGCTCCTAGAAAGGCAGTAATTTGGAATGGAAAGATATTAATTATCCCTTTTGCTGAAAAATATATAAAAATATAAAGGTCACCAAATTGATCTTTAGGCTAAACATTTAAAAATGTTCTCTCCCTATTTGTCTCTACTAACATGAAAACTCATAAAATATCTTTCAACTTCTTTTCTATTGGAAAAAGATACATATTTCTAGGGTGTGTGTGTGTCTGGGTGTGTCTGTGTGTCTGTGTGATCTGTGAGTATAGTAGCAGCAGAAAAATCAGTAGAGCACTAGGAAAATTCAGGAGATTTAGGCTCCACTGCTAAAAGCAACCAACAGCCTTGCATGATTCTCAGAGTTTTCCTACCTATGCTGGTCCCTAAGGTCCCTTCCATGTCCAGAGTTCTACTTCTCCTAAAGATTTAATATTTGTTCTTATAGTAACTGCTTGGAACAAAGAACCCTCCAATTTGTGTGGTGCTTTTTGAGGAATACTCATTCAGGGCGGAGATCAACCAGGTTTGCACCTTATTTGGTTTTTAGTCACTGCTTTGGAACTTTAGAAATTAGGATTCATGGGAAATTTGCTAGTATATTAGTAACTTCATTCACTCTTTTTACGTATTGGATTACCAATTACGGAAGACTCTAAAGCAATTAGAATACTAAAAGTGAATTAATTTACCTTATATTCAACCACAAAATTAGCTTCCAGGGCATTCAAACACAATCCTGCTAAATTGGAGTTTGTCAGTGTTCCTTAAATTCCAACGTACATTCAAAATAGTAACCTCAATGACAATGCAGTAGGCATTATCAAACTCTGCTCTGGGAATTCAAGCAAGAGTAACAACCAAAGCACACTAAGCATAGAAAGAAAGCACCTTGAAACCTGCCCACTCATTTCCTCAGATGAAAATCAATAAGCTTTTGACCACCACCGATGCTGTCAAAAAGCAGGTGCTCAGGAGCCAGCCAGACCTTAAACTTCACATCCTGTCTCACTGGAACTGCTGCATACGGCTTTCAAATCAGGGCGAATCAATCAGATATAAAAGAAGACACTTCTTTTCTTCTCTAAAAGGAAAGTGGGTTCCTATTTTGAAAGGCTGGTAATAAATCAGGAAAGGATTTCATCCACTGTGCCAACCTCTATTTTTTTCTTGCATATATTCCTGATTGCAATTGAAATTACTTAGGAGAATCAATTAGGGAGGTTACAGTAAGAAACACTACTTTACAAAATCCCTTTTGCCCAAAGAAATAACAGAACTGCCAAGAAAAATGTTAAGCATATGCTCAATTGTAATGTACAGAATACATTGAGCACTGATATCTAATACATACTAATGGGTAATATATACATAATTCCCTTTTTTCCTGAGTTGAATCAAATGTACAAAAAAATGACAAAAGGAAGAAAGAGAAACTTGTAGGAATTTGTTTACAAGACTATAATTTACTCAACTTATTTTTAATTTTCCTTCTTAATCTCAAAGTATTTTCACATCTACCACTGGTCTTTTACAATCACAACTGTGACATAAAAGTGGTAAATAATTAGCAACACTGTCCTTAACAAAAAAGTTTAAGTATAGAAAAAACCAAAGACTTGTCCAAATTTTTAAATTAAAAAAATTAAAAAATTTAAATTAAAAAATGGACTTAAAACTCCTAATCTCCAACTCCCTTTATTATAAAATCACAATATTTCATTAGGAATCCTATAACAATAAACTTTGGGTAAGGAAAACCTGGTTTTCCTTAAAGAACTAACTTACAGTAGATTACTACTATCACACAAAACAAAACAAAATAATAACCAATTTGCAAATGTCTCCCCTCCACCCTCCCACACACACCCACATACATGTACACACTCACCCTGAATGTGGATTTCTTTAGAGAAGAATGCCAGCTCTGAAAAATGTGACACAAGTTTAAACATAAAAATGAGTGAGATTTTGCTCTAGATGCCCCACTCCTATTGCAACTTCATCTCAGGACTGGAATCCTCAAGAGACTCTGAGGGAAACTTACAGCTCGATCAGAAATATCACAGAATTTTAATAGTTTGAAAAGGAATAAAAGAATATTAAGAAGAAGGAAGACTGTCATAGCTGTTAAATGTATTCAGGACTCCCTGGGAAATTTAGCTAGTCTGCCCTAACGAGCAAGAGGCTGATTTTTCTTCGATCATAACAGGCGATGATCTTGTCATCCTTTACATTTTTGTCCCATACCCTCCGTGTAGATCCACTTCAGAGCACCACCCAAGATTGCTATCACGGTCCCTGATGATGCTGTTTAACCATAACCCTACCTAGCGCTGAAGCTTGAGTATGGAAATGAAAAAGACTTTCAGTAGGAAGCTCGCCCTTCCCTTCAGATTTCCCTGAACGGCAGTGTGCATCAGAGACAGACCCAGCACGCCCTTACACTGATGACCCTGCGAATGCCCGGGAACCGGAACTCATCAGGAGACTGGGAGGACGGGGAACTCACCACCGGCGCCAGCCATTCACCAAGCCGCCCGGTGGCCTTTTCTCACTGCATTGTAGACACTCATGTATCTATGGGCCCCTGCTAGCACTACCTTTGTTCTTCTTTTTAAACTCTAATTAAAAGCAAAAATTTTAAATTACGTTTAAAATATATATATATATATATATATATATATATATATATATATATATCATGTTCTATGAAATCAAATGATACCAAAAATGTAAAATTAGAAACAGCAGTCTTCTACCTCAAATCTGTCATTTTCTACCCTTTCAACTGTTTCTTCTGTTTCTTCATATTTTTAGATAACTCTCCTACTGCTTTTTCTTAGCTTTTCATCTCTATGTTCTATTTATAACTGCCTTTTTTTTTTTTTCCGGTACCGGGGATTGAACTCACGACCTCGCACTTGCCAGGCAGGCGCTTATGCCACTGAGCTAAATCCCCAGCCCTATAACTGTCTTAATAAACCTCTCACTAACACACACATATTTCTAATTCTCCTAATGTTTTATTCAACCTATGTTTGGTATTTACATTATTATAATTATATAAATACTATTCACAGATAATACATGACTGCATAGTGACTGTTTTTGTTTGTTTTGTTCTTTTGGTTTGATTTGGGGTTTTCTTGGTACATTTTCTGTTTTTCCTCAAGCTAATTAATGATGGTCACTATTTCGGTTTTTTGTATCTCTATCACAAGTCTATGCCCACCCTCTTGACAGTTGTAAACCTCGATTAATCAGTACATCATGTAAGACTTGATGTGTTCCTTCCTTCCCACTTGTCTCAATCCCTTGCAAAGCCTTCTCCTGTCTTGGTCCAATCTGGACCACTTTCTCCCTAGACCTGTAGGACAGCTGTCATTCTGGGGGCTTCTCAATGTCATCATTTTGCAAATACCTTTATTTTCCTTCTGGGGTGAGTTCCATTGTTTTATGAACCTTGTGTTTTCTTTTGGTTTTATTTTCTAATTTTGATGCAAGATATTTTTTAGTAATCTGCTTAGAATAGTTCTGTAAAAAGTTATCAGCACACGCATGTCAAAAACACTTTGTCGTATCTATATGCTTGCTTGGTAGATTGGTTGAGTAAAGAAATCTAGCCTGAAAATAGCTGTTATGTACAAATTTTAAATATTGCTCTGTTACTTTTTAGCTTCCAATATTGCTATTTGGAGGTTTGAATTATTCTAATGTTCAGTCTTTTGTGGAAATTTTATTTTGTCCCACTCACTCAAGATTTTCTTTTACCTTGATGCCAACACATATAATATAGTGTCAGTCAGTGCTTACTAGAGAAACAGGTTTAGTGCAAGATGTATAAATATATTGAGAATTAAAAGAGTGGCTTACAATGGCCCCCCACAAAGTCAGGTATGGAAGAGTGCAAAGCTCTCTCTGCACACTGGAAAACCTAGGATCCAGTCGAAAGCCTTGAGCTCAGTGTGGTGTCCCATGCAAGTCCATGTCAGAAGGCCAAAGGGTTTGCAGTGGACGCCTGAAGATGATATCCATGGTGAACGTGAACCCCGGAAATGGAAGCCAGCCTTCCTTCTCCATTTCCCTTACACCATCCCAGTGACACACTGCCCCACGCTGGGTCCTCAGCTGTCAGTAAATTCTATCAGCCACACTTAGAACTACGAAGACTCAGTTTAGTTGGGCATTTCTTACTGAAGTTAACACAATCAGTTACCTATTAATGTGGTTTTTAAAATATTCATTGATTTTTATTTACATTTACTCCTGGGTACCTTACAAACTCTTTGGAAATAGTCTTACATCCTCGAGTGTTAGCAAGTTGATAATCCCTTCCTTATCATTTTTCTAGTCTTGTGAAATTTACTTTGTTTGATGCCAGATCACCTGAATGTACTGTCTTAATTACTTTTCTTATTGCTGAGACAAAATACCCTGTCTCCCATCTATGAGTGTCTGAGGCTTTGGTTGGACATAGAGGTACAAGCCATAGGTTGTCCTTCAAACATTTTACCTTTTTCTCCTCTTTTATTTCCCACTTCTTTTTCTGTAACATTTCTTCCACTTTATCTTCTAATCCTTATTTAAATCTTTTCATATTTTTAATTTGCAAAGAATGTCCCATGTGTTTTTCACGTTTCATAGTACAATTTCTTTTTGAACTTTTCTGAGGATTTCTTACCCTAAAAATTTCTACCTGTTAAACTTCTTTTAAAAAAGAATCTTCATTGGGTTTGGTCTCTTCGCATTAGAAGGATGTGATGACCTGTCATGACCTGTCACTCCTTGCTCCTAATGTGGGTACTTCTTCCCGGAGGATGGGGCTTCATAACTGGCAGGTCTCACCTGTGCCCAGGAATGTTTGCTGGTGCACCAGTGTTAAAGGTTGTAGTCGTCTCTTCTACGCCAGTCACATTCCCTGGAGAGTCACTCTCCTATTTCTCACCTGGCTGCTAGGGTTCTGCCTGCCTTGTGAGGGAAAGAGCCCAGGGTCCTCACCCCTCAGGATGCAGACTGTCTTTCGTCTCTCAATTTGTAATGCTGCTTCTCACACACATCCTTGTATGCTCCTTGTCTGTTTCCTAAACCAAAGTCTTGTTGGTTAAACCTCTTTGGGGAAAACTTTCCTTGAATCTTTTTCCAGAGGAGCTAGACTAGGAATTGAACTCAGGACCCTGCACTTGCCAGGCAGGCACTGGGCTCCGAATTATATCCCCACCCCAGCAGAACTAACTTGAGGAAAAATTGAGGGATCTAATGCTTTTTCTACAGACCCAGTTTTCCACTCCATTCATTCCTGCTTCCACGTTAGCATGCCTCCAATTTCAGAGTCTCGCTCAAGTCACTAGAAAAAATCCACTGGCTTCCTCTTCCCCCACCTCCCAGGGATAAGTGCACTCGCTTTTTTGGCATTATCGCCTTTACCCAACCATGTGTTCAAAATGTTCATGACATCTCTTTTGCCCTTTATGTCTCTTTATTTTGTTGGATGAGTTCAAACCTTTTAGCTTCTTTACCGTCATTTTGATGTTTAGGGAGACGCCTCACACGTTCCAGCCAACCAGTGTGACTACAGGCCTCTCAGTCTACCTCCTAACAAACTTCATGAATTTATGTGACCAATTTTCTCTCAGCATGAGTACACACAGGTGGGCAACAAGAGATACGAGACTCATAACATATATTCTTAGGTCTAATGAAGTTTATATACAAGTTAGAGACAAAATACACTCACCTGAAGATATTTTATATATCTTATTTTTAAAAATATGATACGGTCCTAACTTGGTATTCTGTCTGACCGAGGGAAAGGGTGTGACATAAGGAAACACTCAAGGCATTGAGAAGTGAGAACAGTCTCCTTGGCTTAGAATGGAGAGCAGGTTTCACCAAGCAAGTAGAATTTCAATTTCATTGATTTGGAAAACTTTAGAGAGAGAAGGAAATCCAGGCAGGAAAAACATGGCAACTTGGAAAAGGCATAGGGAAAGGAGGCATGAATTTGGCAAGCACAGGAGAATCACACAAGGTAAATAAAATTCCGCTATCCTCAATTTCAGGTGAAAAATATGCAGTAATCATTTAAAAAAATAAAAACACTCCACTGAGACTCCAGTCTGTGGTCTTAGCTGCACCTTGGATGTGATGTATAATTAGGGTGAGTCACTATATTGCCTCACCTCCAAGTTTCCACTCATGGCCGTGAATTACACTGAACAAAAGTGCCCTTTCTTCTTTTTATAGTGAAACTTTCATGCTCAACAATTAGTCTGTCCTAAAGGAATTAGCAAATGAAGAAGGAGATTTTGTAATACTTGCTTTCTGAATACAGATTATTGGATCTACATGTCTAAAAGTTCCTTTACAAGAAATGGGAAGGGGTAGGTGGGGTAGAGCTACAAAGGAAATGATAGTGACCTTTTAGAAAGAGAGAAGTTAAATATACATACAACAGGCTCTTACTGTCTGGGATACTAAGCATTCGGGTGAGGGTACCTGCACAAGAATTCAGAGCACCACTTAGCTAAAGAGTACCATGTAGGGTCCTGCCAAAGAGGAGGGAGGAACATGGAAAAACAGTTTAAATTGGGTCACTGTACAGTTATAAGAACTAATACATCATTGATCTTGTTTTTAGAAAACTACGGTTATTTAGAGGTAGAAAAAAATTTTTAAATATGTGACATGAATACACAGCACGATGATATCTTCCAAAGTGAACTAATATCTAGGTAAATAATTACTTCATTTCCTCTCATAATAACAAAGTAAATATCTGAGGCTGTGAACTTACAAAGAGGTTTGTTTGTCTCATGGTTTTAGAGGTCCAAGTCCCTGGCTGGATGGACCCCTGGTTCTTGGGCCTGTGATAGAGGTGCCAAATGGCAGTGGCAGGGAATGCGA
This sequence comes from Hydrochoerus hydrochaeris, assembly GCA_004027455.1. Lineage (NCBI taxonomy): Eukaryota > Metazoa > Chordata > Mammalia > Rodentia > Hydrochaeridae > Hydrochoerus > Hydrochoerus hydrochaeris. The sequence continues at coordinate 67,955 of PVLA01000501.1, forward strand.
TCTGGGCCACCTGCTCTTCTCCTGGCCATGAAGCAGATGAGAAAGAAATCACCAGATTGCTCCATCTCCTTCAGGGCTGTGACCCCAGTGCCCCAGCATCTCCCTCAAGGCCCTACCTCGGATGAGTTCCACTACCTCTTGACAGCACCACCCTGGAACTAAGTCTGCAACCCAGGGGCCTTTTGGAGACAGTCAAGATCGGAACTAGAGGAATAATCTATCTGAACACCAATAAGTTTTGCTCCTTTTTAAAATTTTCTTTGTGCTTCTTCCTCCTGCAACACTGCCTCATTCTTCCTCCCATCCAAAACCCTTTGATACCCAAAACTTCATATTTATCCTTCCATTGCTTTATTTTCTTTCTTTGCTGTTTTTATGTTGGCTTGTTTGTTCGTTTTGAAAAGTATCATGAAGTCTTCAGATCAAAATTTCTTGGCAGCTTTCTCTCTGGGTGAATATGTGCCTCTTCCCTGGATGTACCAAGCATGGTCAACTGTTCTCTTAGACACCTTTGAAGCAAGGTACGTTCTGACTCTGGAGTGACGGACTGGCCCATCCTTTTTTTAATAGATATGGTTGCTCAGTCAGGCTCCACACCAAGTAATGGCTATGGACATCCTGAGATGTGTTTCTGTTTCAGCTTTATCCTCAGAGAAAGCCAACCATCCAAATCTCTGCCAGAACCTTCTTCTTACCTTGTGCTGGGAACTTTTCTCTCTCCCCCTCCAGATCATCCCCCATTCATTCTACCCTGCCCTATGCCTTGCTAGACTGATCTGCAAAGACCACAGCACCAAGACTGCCCTGCCCTGTGGCTTCTAATAGGACTTGACCAGTGACAGTCTTCATGGAAGATGCTACTGTCACTAGAACAAAACAAATATCTGAGGCAGTGAACTAATAAAGAGATATTCGAGATAAGAGCATGGATTTCCCCAGTTTTTTTCCTCTGAGATGGCCAAGGATTGAACACGTCCTTCCATCCAGGGTCAATATCCCTTTCAAGGTGACCTTTTCCACACAGCCATTTTTCTTCTGAGTTAATAACTTCTCTCTCTTCTCACCCTTTAGACCCCAATGCAGGAAACTTGCATCCACTACTCTTAGCTCAGGGTGCTGTGTGATATCTATGCTCTGGCCCCTTCTACCCACACATTTTTGTAAACAGTCTTGTTGTTAATAAAATCTCCTAGAATCACCCTAAATTGGGTGTGCCATCTGTTTTCTACTAGACATTGACATAGTAATCACTGAAGACAAATCTATTCCTAATACAATTTTGTCTAAAAAAAATCTATCCTTGAAAAGAGATAAGAATAATACACTAAGAAAAAACACTACAGCTCTGAAGTCATAGAAAGCTTGGTTTAAATTCTAGATCTTTCTCATCTAAACTGTGTAGCCATGGGTAAGGGACTCAATTTTTCATTTTTAACCATTAAAAAGATAGCTTCTACTTTTTAACCTTTAAAATAATGATAGAAATAGTAGTTACATTCTACAATTGATCAAGAATCAATGAGACAATTTCAGATTGGGTGAAACAATTGAGTCCTTATTAGGCAAGATCACCATTCCTATTTGGTGAAAGAGACAATCATAATAGCACAAATACTTATAACTATTCTGAGGAAAGTTTAATCTAGGAGATTGAACTGAATTAAATGTTACAAATCAGTAACTGAAAAGTACGTACTGGGAAACAGGTGGAACTTATGCCACAGATATTTCTTTATACAAGATATGTGAATTACTGCTTTTGATTTTCTACCAGTGTTGTTCTCCTAGACTTCTAAAAGGAAACTTACCTTGAAGTTTTGTAGCACATCACCCTGAGAAGTTACTTCATTTGTTGTCAAATGTAATGGTCACTTTGCACAGAAATCCTTCCTAACAGGGTAATATACAAATACTATTGCAAAGATCTGTAACTTTATTCAAAAGCAAAACAAAAGTCACCATTTTCATGGATTAATCACCAGCTATAATTAAGAGTTGCATTGCAGAGGGCTCTATAATTGAATTAAATTAATGAGCTATTACAAGTTGAAGTAATTTCCACTTCCTTGAAGTGAACTGTGTTGAACAGAGCAGTTTCAAGAAACCTTCATTGCCTGCCTGATTGTCCTAAGGCTTCCAGACCGTCTACTTTTGATCATGTTTAACTACAATCCAGGAAGAAAAATCCTGCATGAGTTTGAAATCAGGAAGATGCTGACAGTATGTTCATGAAGCAGATGTACTTTTGTTGTACAAAGTTTACATATGTTAATAGATCTAAATTGGTCTATGAACAAAGCCAATTGCCATTTCTTGATTAGTTATATAAATTAAAGGATGGCTTAACTTAATTTTTACCATGTGTGCCCTCTGGCAATAAAGGTTGCTAAAGATTTCAGTTCTCTTTCCAAGGGATTGGGGAAAGAAGACTACCTACTATCTCCCAGTGCTTAGCTGTATTTCATAAGGAGTCATTTATTTTGGAGCCTGTAATGATCTAATCAAGGAAACCATGGGTCTGATGTAATGCCTCCCTCCCCCTCGGCTTCATCAGCTCCCCCAGAAAAGACCATAATCTGCAAACAAAAGAAATAGAATAGTATAGGATTTCACCATCAGGCACAGTCTCAAATCAAGACATGCAATTTTAAGAATATTGGCAGCATGGCCAAAATAGACAAAGAAGATAGATGTGGTTACTTTAGTTAACCAAGGATTATTTGGATAAAATGGCAGCAGTGAATATTAACCCCTGCACTCAGAGACAAAGAGCAAGGGACTTCTGAAGACAAGAAAGAGAGGTTTATGAATCTGGTAAAACTGCTATGTACATATTTGAAAAAAATATTCCTTGAACACTGTAATTAAATAGCTGTTTTCTATCACCATGCTGAGAAAGCATCTCCAATCTAAGATCAAATAGGAAACAGAGAGAAAGTGGTTCCTTTATCACACACACAGCTCTGTCAAGGATAAGTTCCCAGGATAAAAGTAGAAGGCCCTTGAGTTTCAAAGTCAAGGTAAATATTGTAGTACTACTTAGCCTTTCCCTCTACTGTAGGACTGAACAGAGAGGAAGGACCTTGTCACAGCACCAGGATTAGTTCTAAACCCATTTCTGTAGCTATCTTGCTCCTTGTCTTTTGCCAAGGATCACTGCTTCGGAACCTCAGTGGTAAAGTGGGATTGTTGGGTCCCAGGAACTAGTACACTTCCATGGATTTTGGAAATTTTCATCTGTAGCTGAAGTTTGAATAATAAAAACTTAATTCTTTTTTCTCAAAAGTGTCAGATTATTAACGCATCAATAGAAAAAAAAGCAGTGCAGATGTTCTTCTCATTGATAGGTTTTACTTGGGTTTTTTCTTTCACTTCATTTTCTTTATCAGTTCCTGTTTGGCATGCGTCACGCTTGCGTCTTGTGTGGAGCTGGTGCACGTACATGACGCATCTCAGTTCCTTCTTGTTTTTTCATCTCCTTTACCTCTCCTCTCTCTCCATCCTTCCGTCTCTTTGACCCTCCTTCCCTTTTAGAAAGATCTACCTCCCTACTTCCTGCTATTCATCTTTTATTTTGCTCTTTATTTATACTTTGTGTTTCTCATATAAGAGAAACCATGAAATATTAAAGCTGTGTGTCTGATTTATTTCACTTAACATTACGGTCTCAAGACACAGAATTTTCCTACAAATGACTCAACCTTATCTTTCTTTATGGTAGAATAGTGCTCCATTCTGTGTAAACACCACATTTTCTTTATTCATTTCTCTCCTGATGGGTGTATATAGGCTGCTTCCAAGATTGAGCTACTATGAATTATGCTGCTATAAACATGAATATGTATCCAGATATCACTGTAATAATATTTTTAATACTGTCAAGAAGATACCTAGAAGGGGAATTCATTGATATGTTTTTATTCACTGAAAATGTAATCATCAAGCCAATACATTTATCTGTGTAATCCTATTTCATGTTAAAATTTTCAAATGCAATCTTAAAATTATTAACATTTTTTATGAATAATCTTCATGAAAAAGATGGCTTTCACAAGGTTTCTGTGATATGAGAAATCCAAAATATAAACAATGGGTAAAACAAAAGATAGACAATAGAAATTAGAAAAATCTAATTCAGATGGGAAGGGGGTCAAGAGGTAGAGCACGGGGGAGGGAAGGGATGGGAAGAGTTGAGATCTGTTACCTACAGACACCGACACTCCATCACAAAGGTAATCCTTACATGATGCAAGGGTATACTGATAAAGAATTAAAATTTCATAAAGAAAAAGATGGTTTTTCCAGGACAATGGCTTAGGTAAAATCAAGAGTTATAAATTCCTGAACCATAACTGTGAAACACTGTAAGAGTGAGTTATAACTTCACTTTAAAAAATAGTATTTTGTCTCTGATTGCAAGAATAGTGCATGCTTATTGGTGGACATTTGGAAAATACTTTTTAAAACATCATTTTTTAAAAAGCACTCTGTTTCTTTTTCTTCCCTCTCAAATGTGCATGTTATTACTCCTTGTAAGATTTTTCTCTTCTTCTCCACAAATCAGGCCATATGGACAACCATTCCCTCCCACATGCCATCTGCTGGCTCCATGGATAAAGTGGGGTACTGAACTCACTGGGCCAGGTCTATTCTTCTATACTAGCTCTTGTTTGTTCTACGTTCTGGCAGAGCAGAGAAAGGGATGAAGCTAAGGGACACGGTAGGCAAAATTCTAAGATTCTCAAGATTCCCAGTCCCTGGTACACACACTTCTCCCAGATATTCAATGAGATATGAACACAGTTGTTTCTGTGAAGGAAATTTACATACATAACTATGGTCTCAAACCCATTGGCCTTAAGATAGATTTTTCTCAATAGGACTGGCCTGATCTAATGAATCCTTAAAAGGGAAATTCGAAACACGGGAAGCACCGGGTGCAAGAAAGAGCTCCCAATCCTGGCTTTGAAAAGGATCACATGATCACATGACAACTGGCTAATAGTCAACAAGTAAATGAAGACCTTAGTGCTACACCTGCAAGGAATAAAATTCAGCCTGAAAGCTGCATTCGCTTTCAGTGAATTCTCCAGGGCCCCAGCAAGGAGCCCAACACTCCGACCTCAGCCTTTTAGTGCCCTAAGCAGAATCCCAGGCACAACCCACTTGGAATTCTGACCTGCAGAACTGTGAGTCAATAGATGGTTGTGGTTCTAAGTAGCTGCTTTTGGTGTTTTGTTGTTTAACTATAGAAAATTAACTCAAAAGCTCCATTTGTCAAGGCCTTCAGTTTACTTTGATCAAGGGAAGTAGTGCATTCTTTTCTAATGCTGCTACAGTATTCTGCTGCATGAATGTGCCATCCTTTATTTATCTAGCAGGTTGCATTCAGTTTGGAACTATTATGAGGAAAGTTGCTGTGAACATTTATGCCCAGGTTCTTTGGAGAGACATTGAGTATAAATCTTAAATCCAGTAGGGAGCATACAAGAAATGATTAACTGAGGATACATCCTTTCAATATCTTCCTGCTTTCTACTCTTCCTGCATATGAGTGTTCATATCTGCAGATCAAAGGCTTGGGTTCCATGGGGCAGTCACCAAGAACCTGCTGGATCATTACCCTATTTCTCCACCTGGACGCAGGGCATGTTCCACAGTCCCTGCTTGACATTTTTCATCAAACCTGTATGTGTAAAAAGCCTAAAGCTACCCAGAGACCACAACATCTCACTTTCACATTAGCTATCAGATGAAAAGGAAGCAAATAAACAAACAGAAACCATGCAATTTCCACACTGAGGAGTGGAAATAAGTTTCACCGTGGAAGCTAATTCCATGCACATCCAACGTTGTTAGCAATGCTATTGAGACTGCCCACCAGTGTTCGTTGTATTCTTCCCTAAAATACTGTTAGAGAAACATTTCATAGTCACTGATGCCATATTTCTTTTTCACTCAGTCATGTAAGAAATAACATTTTCATAAGCCACATGTAACAGAAAAGAGGAAGAAGGAAAAGTTTAACATCATACCTAGAAATTTGGTGAATCAAGAATGTAGATGGTGTCTGAGATGAACATGTACTTCTCAGATGAAGAAATACAAATAGCAAATAAATATATGTTCAAAATCACTGGTCTTTTGAGAAATGCAAATTAAAACAACAATGAGATTCCATCTCACTCCAGAAAGAATGGGTGCCATCAAGAAATCAACCAGTAACACATGCTTTAGGGGCTGTGGGGGAAAAGGAACACTTCTCAACTGTTAGTGGGAGTGTAGACTGGTGCAACCACTGTAGAAATCAGTGTGGAAATTCCCCCCAAAACTAGGATTGGAGGTCCTATTCAATTCAGCTATTGCCTTTCTGGATATTTTCCCAGAAGAATTGAAAACATCATACTGTTATAAGCAAATGAGTTAGAACTACTATAGGTGATCAGACAGGGCTGGGCCCTCGAAGGAGCCAGTACAGAAGGCCAGATAACTTGCAATTGTCGGGGAGACAGACCTCTCCACTGTAGGCCAGACCGCAAGACAAAGGATAAATCAAATCAAATGCACCCACATACTTCCTAAGGATAAGCATCAAGAATTGATGCACTAAATCGGTCTCTATCACTCTGAGGAAGCCATGAGTCACCATCCTAACCCCCTACAGGAAGAGTTACTGTTCTGTATTCATGCCCACTCGTTAAGTGGCTCACTTCCCCATTTGTCCCTGATTTATCAATTTTACCTGAGCAATTAATATCATTAGTTGGTCGTAGTTCTGTCCCACCTCATACCCACCTTGAGACTTCCCATGCTTTCCTCACCTTAGACCTGCCTCCCTTTGTGGTTTTGCTCTATAAAAATTCCTAGAAAAGACAGTCTTTGGCAACCCACTTGGGACCCCTTCCTGTCTCAATCATTCTTCGATTTTAGAGAAAATGACCTCATATCAGATATCTAGCAGGTTGGGAGTTTCCTTCCCCTATATCAATACCACAGCAATATGTGTGCACCCATGTTTATAGCTGCACAATTCGTAATAGCTAAACCTTAGAAACAAACCAAATGCCCATCAGCCATGTAATATATAAAAAAGATACGGTATTTTTATACAATGGAGTACTAATCAGCTATAAAGAAGGATCATATTGAGGCTTTTATAGGTAAATGGATGTAACTAGAAACTATATTCATAAGTGAAAAAAGTCAGACTCACACATGTAAATATCATAGTGTCCCTAATGTAGAAAACTGAAAGAGGGGCTGGGGATTTAGCTCAGTGGCATAAGTGCCTGCATGGCAAGTGCACTGTCATGAGTTCCATCCCCGGTACCACAAAAAACAAAACAAAACAAAACAAAACAAGAACTGAAAGAGTAAACAAGACCCAGGACTGGAGATTTAGCTCACCGGCATAAGCACCTGCCTTGCAAGTGTGTGGTCGTGAGTTCGATCCCTGGTACCTATAAAAAAAAATCCAAAATGTACAATAGATATTTTGAAAGAAAAAGGGAAATAAACTGCTCAAAAGAAAAGAACAACTGGGTAGGGGAAAGGAGAAAAGAAAGAAAGGAAAGATTTTATATATATATATATATATATATATATATATATATATATGATAGATATTTATACTGCTAATCTCTGTTGGTTCAACAAAAAGAATGGTTTGTACTTTCATTGTTTGATCATTGTTTCAAGCCTACATCTTGTAATCTAAACAACTACTTTGAAGATAACAATATGCAATATGTTAGCCATTGCTAATCTCCTATTATTTTGTTTTGAATTCTGTATCATCATTTTTATTCTTTTTTCATTTAAATGAAAGAGAATGTAGAGTGTGAATGCAGGAGTCCAGAATTCCCAGCGGGTACATCTGCAACCACAGAGGTTTAGTTTTTGTATTGTTTTGTTTCCACTTGAAATAGACCTAGAACAAGAGACTCTAGAAATATATTCAACCACAATAAATACTTACATAGTTTTTTCCTAACTAACTCTTTGTGGATTTTAAATCTAGTTGGTGATAACTGAGTGGGATTTGGGTCAATGTCATGAGTCAGAGAAGACAAAATAAAAAGGAGAATAAGGGGACAATGGCCTAGGTAACTGTCCTGAGATGTCCCATTCCAAATGGATGGCATCTCAAGGTCCCAGTCTGTGTGGTTAAAGCATTGGTTAAACGCTACTGAGCTATCAAATATATACAAGCTTTAGAAATGCTAACTGCAAGAATGACTGTCAGAGCCAGGCAGCATGGCACAATCCTGTAATCCCAGCACTCTGGGGAACTTAGGCAGGAGGACCCCATGGGAAAGCCCAACCTGGGCAACTCAGTGACTTAGCAAAAAATTTTTAAAATGTTTTGCTTTAATGTTTAAAAATTAAGAAGGACTGGTGCTGTAATTCAGTGCAAATGCCCAGGGTTCAATGTACAGCACCACAAGAAAGAAAAAAGAAAGAAAGAAAGAAAGAAAGAAAGAAAGAAAGAAAGAAAGAAAGAAAGAAAGAGAGAGAGAAAGAGAGAAAGAGAGAGAGAAAGAGAGAGAGAGAAAGAAAGGGAGAAAGAGAGAGAGAGAGAGAAAGAAAGGGAGGGAGGGAGAAAGAAAGAAAGGAGGAAGGAAGGAGGGAAGGAAGGGCTAGCTGTCAATCATGAGCTAGTGCCTTAAGGTAAAAATAACGAATAAAAGGGAAATTGTTTACTGAAACATATCCAAAGAGCTACATGATTTATGTGAGAAGAGAGACGTTTGTTCAGACATTAAAATTCCTTACAGAAGAAGAAGATGCCAAAAGAGTACTGGAAAGGACAAAACTGCCTCTAATCCAGCTAGCAATAGAACAAATCCCTTTGGTGACAAGAAATATCCATGCCCCACCCCCACCCTGTGCAGGCCTGGCTGATGGTGAAGCCCTCTCCTCTGTCAGTGTTAATCATCTCCACTTCCCACACTCCCCCCAAGCTCCAGCACTGACTCTCAATAGCCTAACTTAGGGCTGCTCACCCTCCTGTGAGTGCAAGTGTGTTGTCATACTGCCAGGACACCAGGCTTGTTCCTGTCATCTCATACTGGCTCCTTAGCCTGAATCTCAGGACGACTTTCTGCTCTCAGAACTATGGGACTATGGTTAGGAAAATTAACTTCAATGAGGAAAACTTTGACCATTTGAGAGACTTTCACAATCCGGAAGCACTCTGTCGCTGGGACTCTGGAACTTCCCTGTAGACGGTTGATCTGATTAGAACCTAACACACCAAATGCCCCAGGGGATGACCTTTCCTCTTATTCCTCTGGACTTCTCCAGTGCTGACACAAAGCTTTTGACACACACCTAATGATGTCATGAGTTACAGGTTAAAGATTTTACAACCCACGGAGCCAGTGACATGAGTTTGAAACCTTTCTTTCTTGGTTGCAGAACCGCCTCACAAGTGACTTTAGCACACATTCCTCTTTGGCCTGCAAAGGGTGGAGGACCAGCACATTTAACAACACTTATGATTCTGAAGGGAGAACCTTGGGCACAGAGGTTTTATGTTTCCTGTCACTCTACAGCCAATTGCAGTCACAAGGAGGTCAGTAATTGGTACCACCTGGGTGGGATAAGGGTTCCTGTGTGTGTGGGTACATGGGCGCCACAGCTTATTGCAAGGAAAAATTCTCCTCCAACATGAGAACCTGAAACCATTTGTATTTAATTTTTCTCTTCTGCTTTTCAGGGTTGAACAGTTTTCTGAAGGAAAGACCCCACTGCAAGAGTCTTGGTACAAGGAAAAAGATGTCTCATTTCCAGTCCTCTTCTCCCACCAACTAACCGTGTGACCTTGAATTAAGAACCTACTTCAGTTACAGTTCAGCTGTAAAATGGGAAAGTATACATGACCTCCTAAGGAATTTTAGCTCTGTGATCAACCTGCCTGTGTTACATGCCTAAGAATAGAGTCAGACTATGAGATCTCTTATTTGCTTATCAAGATATATGTACACATTCTTTTAGGAATGTACAACCCTAAGTCAAATGTCTACTGAAAGAGTCTTCGCTACCTAGGCATGCATACATACTTAAAACTACATTTATAAAGTAACATATTGATTTTTAAAATACTGTGTTTTCACTTTAAATTCATAAAACAATGTTATCTATCAACACTGTGGTTTTTCTCCTGCAAAATTCAGGTATCAAGAACAAAAATTAACTTGATTAAGGTTGATTCAAAAGAAGACCTCCTTTTTTTCTGGTTAATAACTTTGGAAACAGGAATTCACCTTCTGTTTAGGCAAAAACAATAATTCAAATTAATCCAGGAATTTAAAAGTAGTGTGGGCTTTGTTTTTCTTTCTTCATTGTCCTCAGAAATCAAGGTTACATCAAATTTGAAATTAAAACTATATTTCTATTATTTTTTTCCTTTCAAAGGAAGCATCAGAATTTCAACTATCTGTTCCACCAATAAGACTCAACTAATGAAAAGTAAGCACCTGCTGGCTTCCTAGGTACAGTCTCACTGACCAAGAAGATAAAGGAGGAGAGAAGTATTCACTCTCGCACCTTTGCACTTGCGGTTTTTCCAGCAAGCTAGCCTCTGCCTCTGAATTTTGCCCTTTATTTGGAAGAGAGAAAGTGCTGGTGCATCACTGCTGCCTGTAATTCGCTCTACTGGTCATGAGGAAGCCTTGCCACTTTCAAGTGGCCTTGCCCAAGGTACTTGGACATGAAAATTTATTTCAGTCAGGCAAGAAATAAAAAGAAACTTGTCCTTCCATTTGGCTCAAAGTAAAAATGAGTGTACATAAAAGTGCTCATAGGGGAAAGGACAAGAAAAATAAACTCAGCCTTCTACCAACACCACCAGCCTGTGTTTTTCCCCAGCCAAAACTTTCTGGTAAGCTATTTTCAATAGGTGTTAAGTACTCAAAATTGTGGGAGGGATGCTTTGAGTGATTACAGAGGAAAAAAAAGTGCAGCTAGTCCAAATGTCTCTTTTGCCAACCTCAGCTGGGATGGGATGTGATAGGGGAAGAAAGAAACTTTGGTCCTATCAATAAACTAAGTGAGCTCCAAAGACAGTGCCAGTCACATTAACAGACCTCAGTTCTTGTTTCTATCAGAATAGAAAGCCGATTTTAAGTGAGGGCATCCTGTTAACCAGTCACTGAGATCCATCATTACTAAGTGTTTGAAAGCACATGGTAGCCAAGGATTTAGCTCAGGGGCATAAATGCCTGCCTGAAAAGCATGAGGTTGTGAGTTTGATATCCAGTACCCAAAAAAAGGAATCACATGTGAAATACCTGCTTTATGATTTATTTCTGGATGTCCCCCCAAACCCTCATGCATTCCTAGGTAGCATATGGGAGAGGTGACTGGATCATGAGTGTGATTTTGGGAGGTGAAGTCTGGTTGGAGAAGGTAGGTCACTGGGACTAAAGCCTAGAAGGATCTAATTTCCTCCTCCTCCCTTGACATCTCTCTGCTTCCCTCTGCCTCCCTCTACCAAACCATGAACTCTTTCTTCTCTGCCATGCTGCCCTGTCTTGGAGCCAGCCAATTATGGACTGAAACCTCTACAAACTGTGAGCCAAAATAAACCTGTACTCTTTTAAATTGTGGGTGTCACATATTATGTCCCAGTGATGAGGAAGTAACTAAGACACCTCCCCAAAAAAACCATTTCCCCCTCCACCCTTGAATGTGAGTCACTCAAATTCATCAAGTCTCGGTTTGCTCTTATAGGCTTAAAAAAAAATGTTGCCCAGTGATCTTATTAGGAAAGGGTTAATACCAACTTGGTGTACAAGATGGCCAACTCCTCCTCCATAAAAAAATCTGAAAATAATTCTGATAAAAAGAGCAGTTCTGCTTGTGAGCAAGCCAGATGGCTACACACCCCTTCACCAAGTCTGTTAGTTTTCACGTCTCTGTCTTGGAAGTTTCTCCTCAGGAAAACACATGGACATGAGACTTTGTGACAGAGTTAGGAATCTGTTTTAAAACAAGGCCTATCCACATGAACACCCAGGTCTGCCCAGCATAATTGCCTGCTCCTTTTTTTCCAGGATATTTTCCCTGGCAGATTGACTACCCTTCTGGATGACTAAATATACCACTTATGGTCAACAAAGAGAAAACATTGAGGCTTCTTTGTGAATTCAGAATTCAGACCAAAACTGAGGGCTTACCCAGATTCTCTGGATCCACGCAGTAAATTGGGTCTGGGTGTGTCCTAAAGGGTTGGAACACTCCTATTTGGAAAATTTCTCAGATTCTACTTGAATGTTTATTTGTAGAGCTCCTCACTAAAGAATAAGTAAAAGGAACATCAGAGGCCACTCATTGAAGGAGGCTTCCTGTCTTAGCAGGAAGTGGTGATTGAATGTTTTATAATCACACACAACTCCACTTCCTCTAAGTAATTGTCAGATCCCAAAGATACATCATAATTAAAGTCTAATCTTGGAACTGACGCAGTTATTACTGGGATGAGTGTCCACTGCCCGAGATAGGTGAGTATGTTTTTTTTTCAAATTAAAGTTTAACATCCTATCAAATATAGAATTACTGACAATAACTTGAGTTGATCAAAACAAGCATTAGAATTGATTAAGTCATTTTTCTCATAGTTATGGGTTCTCAGAAGAGGATAGACTTTAGGGTAAACCTCCTAAAAATTATGTGAAACAATAATGTAATTCTCCACACATATGTGTTTTAGAGGGAGGATCCACAGCTTCTTTTATATTGGCAAAAGCATGATTACCTGATAAAATCTGTTAAGAACTATGACCATTAGCCTAGAGCACAAATATTATTTATCGGGGAACATGCTACAACCCCATGACTTGATTTTACTAAGTCAATCTTCAAAAGAAATTTCCTATTCTGTCACCAAACCCTGACTGTCATAAGCTAAAATCCATGTGTTACAGGTCAAGAAATATAAATTAAAGCATAACTAGATATACATATTTTGATAAGCAAATTTTCTCCTCCCAGTTAACCTTTTAAAAGTTCTCCTTTTAATAATATGACTCAATTAACCATTAATTAGAATAAGTTATATCTTCCAAAATAATGTTTTAATAAATGAATGCTTCTGGTAAATTGGAATCCTTCCCACTAGTTCCAATGAAACCTCATCATCACAATGAATTGTAATCTGTTCCCATACCTGACCTTGGTTAGCATCAAAGCACTCTTTTTTCTTTTTCTTTTCTTTTTTTTTTTTTTTTGTACCAGTAATTGAACTCATGAGCTCATGCTTGCCAGGCAGATGCTTATGCCACTGAGCTAAATCCCCAGCCCCAAAACACTCTTAAAATTCTTGACATATCTGAAAACATGGTATTAAAACGTGTCAGTTACCTATATTAACTGGTATATATCTAATAAAGAAGATCCAATACACAGTAAAGTTTAAAGGAAACACTAGCTTTGAATAAAAATTTACCTCTTTATTAACTTCGTTACTTGATCTTATACCAAAGTTTTCCACAAAAACCTCTAATTTTTTTGTTAAATTTAAGAGCAACTTCATTGCAATGTAACTCACACACCATAAAATCCACCATTTTAAGATTTATAACTCAATTTTCCTTAGTATAGCCACAAGATTATGGAAACATCACAAATAGCTAATTTTAGAACATTTTCATCATCTCAAGAAACCTCATATCCATTAGCAATCACTCTCCATTCTCTCCTCCTCCAGGCCCTGGCAACCACTCATCTATTTTCCATTTCTATTGATTTGACTATTCTGAACATTTCATATTAATGGGGTCGTACAATATGTGGCCTTTTGTGACTGGCTTCTTTTACTTAGCATCATGTTTTCAAGGTTCATCCATGGCATAGCCTCTATCCATACATCGTTCTTAGTAGCTGGTCCTTTAGATTTTTAAATAAGCTTTTATGGTAGCTATCATTAAGTATACATAGTTATAGGGTGAAGTCCATCAGATGCCACTTGCTAAACAGGTCCCATGACATAGTGTACAGGGAGGCACAGAAAGAAAGGGGCAAGGCATGGCATCAAGCCAGTTTTCCAGAGAAACATCAGTGTCTGAAGTTTGTAGAGTGGATACATGAAAGAGCTCAGAAAGGTACTAAGTTGTTGGGCCTCTTACAGAGCAGAGACAGTCAGCCAATGAGAAAAGAATTGTAAAGGCAAAGACTTTTAGGGCATCCAGGCGTGATTCATCCAAGGCTTTTAGGCCTTTAACCTTCTGGTGTTCAAATTTGCATAGGAGACACAAAAAAATTGGAGAACTACTATTTCATATATACTTGCTTTCTCTACTTAATTAAGTGGTACTACTTAAAATAATATTCACTGCACCCTTTGGTTAAGAATGAAATGTTTTGATTTGGCTTGATATGGGCATTTTTTGGTAAAAGGTGTTTATTTTTAGGTAAAAGGTGATTTGCTAGATGTCTTAGTTATTTTTCTCTCATTTCTGGGACAAAACACTCAACACCCAAAGTTAAAGGAAGAAAAAGTTATTTAGCTCACAGTTTTTGGACATTTTAGTCCATAATCAGCTGATTATGGGTGGTATGGAAGAATGGCAGCAGTTCATGGAGCAGAAGACAGCAAAAGCAACAAGAAGCAAAAGGGACAAAGAGGCAAAAAGAGAGGAGAGAAGACTTTTTCTGTCCCTAACATTGTATTTGGGCCACCTGCCTTAGGTTAGATGTGGCACTCAACACCCATAATCCCAGCACTAGGCAATGAATCAATCACAAACTTTAGAAGTCTGCCCCCATGACTGCCTGAGGCTTTGGAGGGACGTCAAGACACAAACCATAACACTGGGTAGTTACCAAGTGGTCACTTTGCCATGGCTTTTGCTCTCTCCACAGGCAGAGGAGAGGAGAAAGGACGATCTACACAGTGCCATGATGCCATTGAAACTGTAAAAGCTGAGACTCCTCTTCATGTCCTATTGCAAAGAGAACTTTTTCACTTCAGTCTAATTCCCACACCATCTCCCTTTCCTCCTTATATCCACTAATCATAAGAATTCTGATTGATTTCCTTGGAGCCAGGTATCACTTTATTTGACTACAATTACTGTAATGTTTCTTGCCTATTTTAAGTACAGTCCCAGAGCAATGGTTCCCATGTAATTCATAGAATCACACAAAAATCATGCTTAAAATGCAGATTTCTTTGGTTTGATTCTGCTTAAGTAAGTCAGACTTGAGGCCAGAAATTTGCATCTCTCTCTCTCTCTCTTTCTTTCTTTCTTTCTTTCTTTTGTTTGTTTGAGACTAGGTCTTGTTTGGTAGTTCAGCCTTACCCTGAGCTCTCTATGTAGTCCAAGTTTGAACTTGAGGTGATCCTCCTGCCTTAGCCTTCCCAATGCTGATATTACAGGCATGTGCCACCACAACTGGTTAGAATTTTGAATTTTCAATCCTATGTTGTTACAGGAGAAATATTAAAAGAATTTGACAAATGCAGTCCTACAACCTTCAATTTGTTAACTTTCTCAGAGACAATTTTTTAAATTTTTTTATGTTAAAGAGAATAAAAAAAAACAGAACAAAGCAAATCAGAATAAAACAATGCAAGTAACACTGGACTTCATAACAAGACAACAGGAAATCAACAGTGGCTACCATAATGTTTTTTGTTTTCTTTGAAATAGTTGTCCATACCTTTACATACAGTATAATCAAACAAAACGAAATAATATAAAACCAATAAAAAAAAAGAATGAAAGCAATATGGGACTTCAAAACAAGACAATAGGAAATCAGCAATGGCTGCCATCATGTCTCTTGCTCTCTTCAAAATAGCTGTCCATACCCTCATACAAAATGAAATCAAATAGTAGAAAACAGACTAAAACCAATCAAGACAAAAAAATAAAGCATTATAAGACTTCAAAACCAGATAACAGGAAATGAACAGTGGTGAATATACTGTCTCATTTTCTTCAAAATAATTGTTCATATCATCCCATGTAATAAAATCAAGCAAAACAAAATAGAATAAAATCAATTAAAAGAATGAAAGCATTATAGGACTTCAAAACAAGACAATAGGAAACTAACAATGATTACCATAATACAACCTATTATGTTCAAAATAGCTGTGCATAACATCAGACACATAGAATGTAACAAAATAAGACAGAACAAAGCCAAACCTAACAAAATTATGAAAACATTACAAGAGTTTAAGACATGATAATAAGAAAGTAACAGTAGTTACCACCTTCTCCTCCCAGGCATTTCTTCATTTATCACTTTCACACTATCTGTTGTGTTTTTGGATCCCACTAACTCCTTCTGTTTTTTATGCTAGTGGTCACCCATGAGTTCAAACTGTTTCACCCATGAACATATGAATCCATTTACCTACAAAAGCCTCGAGATTATCCTACTTTATAGCTGGGAAGCTTTCCATTGTACAAAAATACCCTATCTTTCTTATCCAATCTGTGGTGGATGGGCAAGTTACCCTTGCTTTTTGCTGGTCTCCTGTTGCATGGAACAATTATTTTCTCTCTTTTAATTTTGAGTATATGAATTTCCTTTCCAGTTAAATGTGTTTCTTGTATACAGTATATTGATGGATCTTGCTTCTTGATCCACACTCCCTGTGTTTCTTTTTATTGCTGACCTGAGGCCACCTGCATTAATGGTCACAACCAGCACACACTGGTTTGTCCCTGCCCTGCTGTCCTCCTGCTGTTGGCCTCCACTTTTCCCCTTCATTCAATTGCCTGTCCTGTTTGGTGATCTTCCTCTCCTGTTGTTCCTAGAACAATGGTCATCTTTATCTTTCTCTAGAATATCTTTCATCACTCTCTGTAGGGTTGGTTTGGCAGTCATGAATTCCTTCAGCTGTTCTTTATCATGGAAATATCTTATTTTTCCATCAATTTTGAAAGATAGTTTTGCTGGGTAGATAATTCTGTGTTGGAAATTGTTTTCTTTCAGGATTTGAAACACTTCATTCTAAACTCTTCTTGATTTGATGGTTTGTGTTGAGAAGTTACCATGATTCTGATAGGTTTTCCTTTTATTATAGATGATTTGTTTCTTTTCTCTAACAGCTTTTAATATTCTATCCTTGTGCTGAATTTCTGGGATCTTGATTACCATATGTCTGAATGTAGATTTACTTTGGTTATGGCTAGTTGGAGTTCTATATGCCTCACTTATCTGTATACCAGATCCACTTTCCATGTTTGAGAATTTTTCTATTACTTCTGTAAATAGCCTTTTTATGTCATTTGTGTTGACCTGTGCATACCTATCACTCTTAAATTATTTTTCCTTGCATTGTCTTGCAGCTGTTGTATTGTTATTTCCTGGTTCCTTGCTATTTTTAAAAGATTTTTTTTTCACAATTGCTATCTGCAATACTGTTTTCAAGATCTGAAAGTCTGTCTTCTGTCTCTTTCAAGTGGTTTTGCCAGCTTTTTATTGGCTTTTTAATTTCCTGGCTATCTTTTTTTAATCTGTTTCACGCATTGCAATTCCTTTCTATATTATTCATTCAAGTCATTTTCCTATGCCTCTCTTTTTTATCTATATCTTCTTTAGATATACTGAGCAATTCTTTAATTATGTTTTTCACTCCTTCTTTTACACGAGATATTATTTCTGATTTGATTACTTTTACAGTCTCATGAAGTTGTTTCCTTAATTCAGTTGCTATCCTCTCAGAGATTTCAGCTGTGTGACTTCCATTTTCTTCCATGGCTGTATCTCCCAGACTTGTTCTGTGTGGGCTGGAGGTCTGAGATTGCCTTTTGCTCTTTCATCTTGACATTCTCCTGGGTTCTTCCCAAGAAGCTAGTTGTGGGGTCCCAGGCACGTCTCACATTGGCTGCCTCTATGTGGTGGAAGGGAATGGGGCAGGCTTCTGTGTTCCTCTGACCCCAGGTTTGTAGGGAGGTAGGAGGGCATGAGGCAGGCTTCTCCAACCTGTGCAGTTACACTAGGCCTTTCCCAATGGCCAGGAGTACATGGGGATGGGGCTGCTTCTCTCAGCCTGAGTGTCTACACTGAGACTCCTGCAATGGTAGCAGGCACACATGGGTGTGTTTGTCTGATTCTCCTGGTGAGAGATGGCTGCCTGAAGGAAGCAAAGGCCTCCAATGGTGGCCTTTGGGTGGGGTGCATGGGACTTACCTGGCTGAGGGTCCCTGTTCCTACGGGCTGCCCACAGGAAGCAAGCTTTTTATTGTCTGCAGCAGAAAGGTAGAAACAGATCTGCTGGCTCTCTCTGCCCATGCTGCCTACGGCAGCAAGGAACCTTCTGGTGGTGGCGGCCAGCAGGCAGAGGCAGATCTGCTGGCTCTGTGCCCAAGCTGGCTTCCCCCTCAGACACTATTTTAAAAGCATCCCTCTTAACTGTTTATGTTTTCCATAAAACAATAAAATTGGAGAGGGGCCAAACTTTAACTTTTTATTATAACTCTTATTAGTTCTTCAGATGCTGATTTTCCATACACAGGATGAAATAGCAAGTCTATTGTCATTTATAAGACCACGCTGACAGTAACAAAAGCCCTAGAGAGAAGTTGTTTCAAGAGAAGCAAAAGGAGGAAGGCCCATCTAGCATGTTGGTATTATGAGAAAAATAATCGATAGACTGAGGGAATGCTCTCAGTAGTTCTATTTTGAGGAAATAAGTGTTTGTAGCAAGCAAGGCTTTTAGAGCAAGGACTACTTATACAATGAGGATGATTTTCTTCTAACTCTTGCTAAAGCATTTTTAGAGAATATAAAGTTGGGGTATGAAAGGAGTGTGTCTAAGACTTTCTACACTGATGTTAATTTTCCTGACCTGAACTTCTCTTGGCCCTGAAGCTTCTTTCCAAATCTTCAAATCAACTTTTTTTTCTGTAGCACATTGAGACACTTTTGGACAACACACCCATTAGAGCAATGAGTTCAGAGCATCTGGTGAGAGCAACTTTACATAATCACTTTTTGAATTGTCATGCCCTGACCTCATCTTGTATATGCACAGAACACTATGAATTTTGTTTCAAAATAAGGGAATTCACACATTTAAAATTGGCTACCTGAGTCTAGAGCATTCTTTTTGCATCAAAACCTATGCATCTATATGCAATAGTCAATGGTTTCTGAGATCAGTTCTCTGCTGCAAATTTTTTCTGATAGAGGGAAAGAGGTAAACTTTCTCTTACTCTCAGTTCTATTCTTGAGTATCCAGCATCAAGTTCTAGCTTCACCCAAGATTTTAATTCCTAGTTGAAATAGTGAAATACATGAATGTACAAAGCAGGAAACGCAGACAGTGTGTGAACCACAAGATAAAAATATATTTAAGGCTATTTGACCAAACATCATTCAGCAAATCCAAAAAAAATAAACAAAGGTCAGAGTTGGCAGAGAGACAGTAACTAAGCAAGGAAGCCAAAATTGGCTTATGTAAATATATGGGAAAACAAAAGCCAACAACACTAAAATGAGAGGAAAGTTCAACTCTAGAAGACTCAGTATCTGCTCAGTAGCCAGGTGACCACCTGTCAGAAGGCAGAGAGCCCAGCATAAGCATAAGGGGCACTTATAAAGCAACAGAGTCAATTCTACATCCATCAGATGCCCTGACCCAAGGTTTCTCAGTATATTCTGCACAGACTGATCTTGGCATTGAGCCTGGCAGGTAAATAGAAAGATGCATGAGTATTAAATAAGAAAAAAGTGTGGCTGTAGTCAGTACTTGCAAATTCAGATGTGGATAAGAACTAGCTAGAGTGGATGTGGGAAAAGGAAGAGTAAAACCATTAGAAAAAGTTCCAGGCAGGCATCAGGATCTTGGAGAAGCCAAATGAAAATTTCTGCCTGAGTTCAGAACCCCTTTGTTATGTTCATGGCATCTCCTTTTACCTTCCACCACCCCTACCACACCCTGCAATACTGTCCCTGTCCTCGTCCAGGCTGCACCCACTATGAAGACAAGAATGACAGCTAGTCACTTTATATGTTCCATTTAGAGCCATTTTGCAGTAAGGGCTTATCAAATGTCAACAATTGACTTTATCAAACCACAAGTTCCTTAAAGATGGGAAATGTACCTTTATGACACTTCATAAAAACATTTCAGTTGATAAAATGGATGAAACATTTAATTTGATGGCTTTTATCCTCTTATAATTCATTCAAGGAGTAGCCATGGATCATAAACTAGAAGAAAGTCCTTGCCTGAGCCAAGGGCTAAGGTTCAGAGTTGAGTCTTTCAAACACATCCCTCTCAGTTCTGTTTCCAGTAATAGACCCTTGTTCATTTTTCAAAGACGCAATTTCATACAGCAGTTAAGAATATAGATCAAAGAGACACACCATCAGAGTTGTAGACCAGCCCTTCCATGCATATCTTGTGACCCAGGGTAAGTTATGTGACATATCTGTGCCTCCATTTTGCCATCTATAAAATGAGAATAAAGATACTTGTAAGGATTAATTAAATATTGGTTATTTTTTAAAATACTTGTGGGCATCCAAGATGGCCGACTGATAGCATCTCTGAAAAAAAAACAACTCAGATGCTGGAATCTGACAATCTGGAGAAAGCCAGACAAAAAGAGAGGAATTCTCACGACCCAGGAAGAAACTGAAGAAAAAGAAAAACAAAAGAAAGAAGTGAGGACAGGATGGAGGGCTGGAGCTGAGCAAGCTCCAGTCACTGTACTGGGTGTGTCTTAGAGTCAGGCTACTGACGATTGAGCTGAGGTTGCGGCTCTGTCAAGAGCTGGGGTTGGTGAGCACGAGACCCTCAGCTGGAGGAGACGATGTGGCAGGGAGTGGAAACAGTGAGTCGAGCTGCACAAACTTTGGTGAGTGATGAGAACTGGATTCCCCAGAGTGGGATGATCGGCTAGATGACATTTTGGAGTTGGGAAGGATTGGCTTGAATCAAAACCAGAAGCAGCATCTATCTATGACTCCTGGTCCAAAGCAGATTGGTGGGATCTGCTTGGGCTGGGCCGGGCCCCTGGTTGAAACCCAATAGCCGGGGACAAGGCTGTCCTGAGCCAGTGGCATCCCCAGGGAACACACAAAGGTGCTGAAGTATCCCCTGGGTGACTGACGTAGGGGGAGGGGCTGGCTCCCAGTGTGCACCTAGCAGATCGTTAGCGGATTGGGGGGGGCAGCACTTCCCTAGCCAGAGCACTACAGAAAAACTGTAAGCAATACGAAAGGCCTGGAGACCTCCACCACCCACCCATCTCAAGGGGGCTGGAAACATGACAAGACAGAGAAACAGCAAAAGTCCTCCAACCACCAAACCAGGGAAAGTGAGTCCAGTAGAGGTAAATGCAGAGGAGGTTGAAGGCAGCAAACCTGTAATATCAGAGACAGCCTCATCGGAAATAAAGAAATACATCCGTGACCTCATCATCGAATTTAAATCTGAAATTCCAACTCAGGTGGAGCAAGATATAAGAAGATTAATAAAAGAAATCCTGGGTAATCCTCAAGTAGACATAAATGAAAGAATGGAGGAACCCAGAGAAAGGAGAGAAGCCTTTGATGAAGAATATAAACAAAATCTAGAATACATGAAACAGATTCAAAGAGAATATCAGGAAATTAAAATCTCCATTGAAAGCTGGCAAAACTTTTTAACAGAAGCTAAAGACAGACTTTCAAAACTTGAAGATAGATTTGTAACATATGATCATGAAAGGAAGGATCTCTTAAAAATACCAAGGAACCAGGAAGCAATGATACAAAGGCTAGAAGATGACAAGAGGATTTATAACACAAGAATAAAATATGTGAATGAAGATACAGTGACAAATACAAATGAAATAAAAAGTCTATTCACAGAAATAATTAAGGAAAACTCCCCAAACATAGGTAATGGAAGTGAAGTTCAGATAAATGAGGCATACAGAACTCCAGCCAGCTACAACCAAAACAGATCTACACCCAGACATATAATAATCAGGATCCCAGAAATCCATCACAAGAACAGAATATTAAAAGTGGTCAGAGAAAAGAAACAGATTACCTATAAAGGAAAACTCTTCAAAATCACAGTGGACTTCTTGATGCAAACCATCAAAACAAGAAGAGCTTGGAGCAAAATATTCCAAGCCCTGAAAGAAAATAACCTCCAACCCAGAATGATGTACCCTGCAAAACTGTCTCTCAAAATTAATGGAGAGACAAGATATTTCCATGACAAAGAGGATCTGGGGGAGTTTGTGACCACCAATCCAACCCTGCAAAGAATATTGAAGGACATTCTAGAGACAGAGAAGAAAATCACCAGGGTTCCAGGAACAATGGCAGAAAGACCTCAAAGAAAGGGGTGGACAGTGGAATGATGGAGAAAAGTAAACAAACAACAACAGAAAAATAGTATAGCAGAGATAAGACAGAGAAGATTGGTTATATTGCTGTTTTATCTTGACTGATTTTATTTGAATCTGGCATGCTTGAGAGTATCAAGTCTGAGAGTAGAGGCAGCTACTCTGAAGATGACAAGATTCAATAGGATACCTATTCTGGTTTGATTATTAACTACTTTTGAAGTCCTATAATGTCTCCAATGTTTAGTT
Organism: Hydrochoerus hydrochaeris; assembly: GCA_004027455.1. NCBI lineage: Eukaryota > Metazoa > Chordata > Mammalia > Rodentia > Hydrochaeridae > Hydrochoerus > Hydrochoerus hydrochaeris. Next base: position 90,520 of record PVLA01000501.1, read on the forward strand.
TTTATTAATAGTGTAAAGCAATGCTAAGTTTAATTAAACTATGTTTGACAATATAGACAATTTTATTGAAAACAATAAGAGACATCATAGTAACCACTATAGATCACCTAGTATTGTGGTTTTATATGTCCTTTTCATTTCGTGTTTCTCTAGGAATTTGTATTGTTGACTCATTTTGATTTGTTTCTCCCTCTAATACAGAAAGGCTAGGTACACATATAGAGACTTATACATGTAGAACTTCTAAGTAGTTTACGAGAATGGATTATAGTTATTGTAAAGAAAAAAAAGAGAGGAAAAGAAAATATTCTAAAGGATATAACTGCATGTATGTTTGAGTGTGTAGGACTGATAACCACGTTGCTAAGTTTTTTGTTGGATGGATGAACAAAACTGGTTGCAGTCTCATTATATGGATGTCTACTTTGTAGGCTTCACTTTTGTATCTTGAACAACTACATCTAAGAGGAAAATATGTAATTATCAACTAGCGATTTCTTACTGGTTACTATTTTTGTTTTGTCTTTTAAATTGTGTATTATTTCTACCCGCTTTCTGTTTCAAATTCTTTTTCTTTAAATAAAAAAAAAATACTTATATGAGGATCTGGTACATAGTAAGATTTACAAATTATATAAAATTTTGCTATTAATAGTTGTGTTGTCAAAGATCACTGATGATTTAGGTCAGTAATTTAAATGCCCACAATATATCATAGACCTCACTTTTAAAAAATTTTTTTTAAATTTAAAAAAAACTCAAGCATAAGAGGCTTATGTTTATTAAAAACTATCATTAATAACTGGGATCAAACTCATGACCTTGAGCTTATCAGGATGGGCCCTTAGACTGCTAAGCTAAACCCCGGACCTATCATAGACTTCCTTAAAGCATAACTCCTCTATTTAGCTCAGTGTTTGGTAGAAAGCCATTTCACTGTAAAAGTAAGTAAATAAGTTTACAATGCAGAAGAAAATAATTACATGTTAATATCACTTTATTTAGCATGAAAATAAACTATAATAACTTTCTGACTTTATCATATAAAATTTCATGTAGTTATCTGAAGAAACTAAGCTTTAGGAAAGTATGTGTCTTTTGCTCCATTTATTTGAGAATTTACTAAATCTAAGGTTGTATTATTTATACAGGAAAACAATATCTTATACTTATGGAAACTTTGAAAACATGGCCAATATGTTTTTTGATCACCCCCACTTCCTGTGGTATGCTTTGAAAATCATGCCAACTTTCATCAAATGCTGAGATTTCTAGAGTGAAGTCTTATTTGACAATCTTGCAAAATGAATAGTCATCACTTCTCTTTGGTTTCTAAAGACCACCTATGCTAGCTTTTACAGAAAGCTCAAACCAAAATTCCAATCAGACTTAACTCATCTCAGGCAGGAATAGACTATTCTATGATCCAACTCCAGAGTAGCCCAGACAATCCTCAAACCCTCATAATCTCCGACAGCTAATGCTCTGGAATCATTTATGCTGCACAAGAAGTTTGTTCCACTCTCCCAGATTTTTGTTAATATCTCTGGTTTCTGAATGATGAAAAGTGTCTGGCATGGTGGTGCATGCCTATAATTCCAGCACTCAAAAGGCTGAAGCAAGAGGATTGTCATGAGTTTGAAGCCAGCCTGCGCTACATAAGCAAGTTCAAGCACAGCCTGCAAGACCCTGTCTCAATAGATGAATGAATAAATAAATAATAAATAATGAAAAGCGGGAAAAATAGATCAAGAAAAATTAAATTTGTATTGACAAAATGAGGATGAATTATAATTAAAAACTATCATTAATAACTTTTCCAGAATTGCAAATTTTCTAGCTTCTTTTTTTTTTTTTTTGTACCAGGGATCAAACTCACAACCTTGTGCTTGCCAGGCAAGCACTTATGCCACTGGGCTAAATCCCCAGCCTCCAGCTTCTTTAAAAAATTTAAATAATGCTTGGATAAAACTGGACCCAAGCTTGAGTATGACTTAAGTTTTCAAAAGTGTGTGCTTTGCTTCCTAATTGTCCCCAGGCAAAGTGATTGTCATGTAACGGTCAGAAAGTGTGAACCATCGGCTTACAAATGGCTTTTAGAAACCTTTCACAATCACTTTTAAAATAAAGTCCTGTTTTACTGTTTTGTTCTCTTGTCATTTGTCTCAAGTTGAATGAAAAATCCCATTTATTTAAGATTCCTGGTTTTTTTTTTTTTCTGATTTTGTTCATGTTGCTCATGTTGGCCTTTGAAACAACCTCTCTTTAATTTTATGGAGATTTTGACCTTTTCATATCATAGTGAAGCCCAGCTTACAGCTATATTAGCAGACATAGACAACCCTGCCATATCTCCTTTGTAAAATAGCAAAAATAACTGCTTTAAAAAAAAAGAAAAAAGTCCGACCAGCTCCCATTCTTAGACATATAGAGAACATTTGAGTCAAAATCCTCTTCCCCAGAAACCCTGTTGTTACCATGGGGAAACTGTAAAAATGCTCCAGTGTGGGCATGTTATAATTAGAATCAAACGTGGGCTCTGGGACCTGTCGTGATGTTTCTAGGAAGCTAGCTGTGCGTTGGCTTCGTGGACATCCTTTTCCTACAACCATGACTCATGGTTTCTTCTCCTAACTCACCCCCCACTTGTTCTGGGGTGGAAGAATGCCAAGCATTCCAGAGACAGATGAGGAGGCGGATGTCCAATTCACGAACCAGAACACACTTCGGGGTTTTGTGGAAACAGCGCAAAAGACTTTGCTAGCCATAGTCAGGGTCATCAACAAAACGGGTCTATCTATACACATTTGTCACACATGGAGAGACTCATTTCTTTGGCAACCAACTCTAGCCTGCTCACTAATCCACCAAAGTCCTCCCATCTCACCCTCCTCTCTTCCTTTCAGGAAAGCTCATGCAAGTTCTCTGCAAAACAATGAATCTCTGCTCCACTGGGAATGGACAAGTCAGAAAAGCTTTTTAAAAAGAGTGGAGGAGCCAGAGGCTTTGCATAAGTAGGCCAGCTGCAGAGGCTCCAGGGAGGAAGGTGGGGAGATGTTCCCTGTGGCCCTGGCCACAAATCTCCCAGCTACCACTTGTCTCCATTCGCTTCCCACATCCCCAAACAAGCCAGCCCACACCTTCGTGACTGCACCCACTGTCATTTTCAGGAAAAGAGATTTTCTGAGTCTGTCGTGGCATTTCTCTGAAATGACAGAAAACTTCATTGACTCACAGAACTGAAAGAGATGATCCAGTCATTTTTATTTTTAAAACAATGAAATGCAATCAATAGAGTTTCACTGACCTGCCTGGGTTCACCCAGCTCGAGGCACATGGAACTAAAACTAAAATGTAAATCTCCTTTTTCCAACCCCCTTGCCTTTCACCTGAGCTTGCAAATACCCCAGACCTGCGACAATCCTTCTGTGATGGCTTCTGGTGATTCACTCTACTTGTTTGTGTGATGCATCTCCAGCTCACAGTGGAGCTGAGCATGATTATAAGGATGCGTCTGTAATACTTGTCTAGAAAGGAAATTGTTAGGCTTTTCCTTGGGGGTTTCTGGCATGGGGCTCAGAAATCATTCAGTCAGTTCCTAAGTGAGTCTCACCATCAAGTCGGTTCAGGGAACGATGTCGATGCTGTAGAGCAACAGTGCAAAAAGCATGTATGTCTGATGAACAGAGTGTCCTAATGAGAACAGAACAGGGTCATGGAAAGAGCCCAGATTTTGCCATCTAGCTGCTTTCTTAGTGGGTTAACCACTACCACACTTCGTCTCTAGGAGAGGCAAGGAATTACAATCAAAGGTTTACCACTGATTCATGCTGCCTGTTAATGCTGCTTACTGCGCCACGGTGTGACACTGTGGCTTGGAAACAGATGCAGGGAGTGAGAGCCTGAGGTCCGCGGGGTGGAGGAGGGGAGCCAAGGCAGCCAGCCAGGGAAAGAACTTCCTTTTGCTGCTAACTTGCAGGCAGGAGTGGAAGTCAGTCTAAATTGTTACCGTGCAGATCTGGAATCATTTTTGCAATTGCCTGGCTCCAATTCCAGGTTTGTACATTCTACGATGAAAACTGAAAACTTGGTAATGAATGCTTCTGACCTGACTTTTGCCTCTGCCCTCCTTCGGACGCATGTGAAGTTTCGCATTTAGCTTGACAGTGATTTCATTAGGCAGCAGAGTCTGGTTACCATCCTTGCTCCAGCTCAGCCCTTCCCCCATGCACATTTTAAAAGGAAGTACAAAAAAGTTAAGCAATTTGACCAAGGTTACACTGATCACAATATTTTGGTTTCTTGATTAGAAGTGCAACCAAGTTATTTTCCACTAAGCTTTCCAGGGTTTCTTTAATGTATTCTTATCATTAGGCAAGTGAAAAATATTCTGGATTAATTTTTCCCAGTGTGGTGAGTTCTTGACCTGTCTTTAGACATGTGGCTTACTATGTCAGTGTTTATCAGAAACACATAGCTTTCAAATGTTAAATATTGACTCTAGAAATAATTTTTGTGATTTGTCTGCTTGATTGGACACACCATGAAGATAAGAATTTCAGCCTTAGCTTTCACTAGACACTGCAAATTTGTCAATGCTTAATTGCCAGGGAGTATAGAAACTGACTTTTAGGTCTAAAAGGCTAAATTAGCAAAGAAAAAATACAATGTCCAGTTAAATTTGAATTTCAGGTTTTTCTAAAGGTGGTTATAATTTTGTCTCATGCAATATTTTGGAATCACTTATGTAAACAAATTGTCCATTTTTTATCTGGAACTATTTTATATTGAAATGGCCATCTAGTTGACTAGTCTTGGTACCTGGAGCAGGACTTCCCTAGGACCACAGTGATTCCCATGATTCTCACAAAGATTATCAAAATAGAGCGCCTTCAATCCAGAAAGACTTTTTTTTTCATGCTGTCACACTACAGATCTATTACCTTATGATAAATGGTTCAACAGACGATGCAAAGGTGCTGGGGATATACTTTAGAGGCAGTGTGCTGGCCTAGCATGCTGAAGACCTAGGTTCAATTCCCAGTATCATAGGAAAATAAAAGCAAAAATGTGTAGAATCAGGGGCAAACAAGGAGCTATGAAGGTTTCACAGAGTTAGTAATATTTGATCTCGGTCTTAAAGGTTAAAATGCTCATCAGACAGAGGGTGGAGCCCAGAAATAATGCCATCAGTACAATGTAACTGGAACATCTGGTCTGTGTCTATGCAACCAGGGGACCTCAAGAGGTGAGATTTGAAAGGTTTATTGGGATCGCTTGCAAAATGCATTTATGCCCTGCATATCTTGGTGGATAGGAAATCCAGCAAAAGTTTTTCAACAGGGTGGTATGATCATTTTTGTTTCTGAAAGATAATTCTGTTGGCAGATTGGAGTGGGTAGAAATTGTAGGCAGGGAGACTAATTAGGACATTATTGAAATAGCCCAAACAAAAAAAGATGAACTTATTTTAAATAAGGTAGCGGTGATAGGAACAGTGAAGGCAACAAAAAATTAAGATTTATTTAGGTGGTAAAAACAACAAAATTTGTTACTGATCACATACAGGTAATAAGAGAGATAATCAAATTAATATAAATCACCAGAAAAAGATTAGGCATTGTGGTTACTGTCACTGTCTACTTGTAAAATGGAGTGATATTATTTAATATAGTTACTGCTTTGAAGATCATTTAAGATCATGTATATATGAAAGTGATCCTTTATTATAAAAATAAAGTGCTATTGCAGGGCATGATGGTGCACACCTACAATCTCAGCACTCGGGAGGCTGAGGCAGGAGGATCACCACGAGTTCTAGGCCAGCCTGCGCTACATAGTGAGTTCAAGGCCAGCCAAAACTATACATTGAGACCCTGTTTCAAAACAATAAAAAATCAATAAACTGTTATTAAATATGTATACACGCATCTATTTCAGTAGACACCTGTTTTAGGGCAAGGTATGTATTTTATTCATCTTTTCATAACCTCCAGCACCTAGCATAAAGTCTCAAATGTACAGTATGTACCCAAATGAATAATAGCTGTCAAATAGTTAATAGTGATGAAAAGATACTAACATAATTTCTATGTGATAGAGATAGAAGAAATCTGCTTCTGGTAGTTTCTCTAGATACTACTTTGCTTATAAATGGAAAGAAAAGTAATTAAAGGGAAGTACCAGTGATAAGCAGAACTAATAAGCAAAGGGAAAAGAAGAAGGAAAAAGTACAGTAGGTGACTTTATTTTAGAAGGAGAAAAATTCCATGAAATTATTTGAAAACATGGCACCCATGTTTCGGAGTACCATTCACAATTACACATTCGTTGCTTGTCTGAGCAAAGACTTGGTCATTTTCGAAGCTTGAGTACTTCACAACTTGAAAATCATCATCTTCTTTCAGTTACAACCCTCTTCTTGAGTACCAGTTGTGAAACAGGCAACACATTTAGAGCACAGAATCAAATTTGAAATTCTGCCATGCCAAGCCAAAATAAGTTTCTGGTGATCTTGTTGGGAGGGGCACCTAATAGATGTGAGTTGGTAACAGTGCCAGAAAAATCAGGGCCACCAATTCCAGAAGAAATAGCCACTGAAAGAATGCTGATACTTAAGCAAACTCTTTCTCATGTTTGTAGACGCACCACATATCAAGGGTTATCTCCCCTGCTCAGCTAGGTTCCCCCTTTACACCACTCTCATTATAAGTTATTTAAAATACCAAAGGAATTATCAGATTGATCCGTTTTAGAAATCACATTGGCAGCATATGGTAAGAACTACTAGACTCTGAGCTAAATTTAGGTGAGGAATACTCTCTCCTAGGACCTGGCACCATGCCTGTCTCACAATCGATGTTCAAGAAGAGGGTTGTAACTGAAAGAAGATGATGATTTTCAAGTTGTGAAGTACTCAAGCTTCGAAAATGACCAAGTCTTTGCTCAGACAAGCAACGAATGTGTAATTGTGAATGGTACTCCAAAACATGGGTGCGACGTTTTCAAATAATTTCATGGAATTTTCCTCCTTCTAAAATAAAGTCACCTACTGTACTTTCTCCTTCTTCTTTTCCCTTTGCCTATTAGTCCTGCTTATCATTGGTACTTCCCTTTAATTACTTTTCTTTCTGTTTATAAGCAAAATAGTATCCAGAGAGACTGCCAGTAGGAGATTTCCTCTATCTCTGTCACACGGAAATTGTATCATTTCAATTCTATTAACTCATTTATAGCTATCATTCATTGGGGACGTATCACGCATCAATTATTACACTGAAAGATTTCACCTAACCTAAATTATCTCATTAAACTTTAAATACTCTTGTGAAATAGCTCCGACTGTTCCTTTTTGATATATCAGGGTGCTAAGGCTTTAAAGATACTGAAAAAGTTGTTTCACATCAAAATGTTTGAAAGTGATACAGGCAGAATTGAAACCAGGACTCACTGACTTGAAAGTTACCTCCTAGCTACTCAAGCCATGATTCTCAAACTCCAACTGGCAGCAGAACTCCCCATAGGACTTGCTTTGGCATAGATTGCTTGTTCTTACCTCTAGAGTTTCTGATGGAACAGATCGTCTGGATGGAATATAAGAATTTCTCTTTCTAACCTGTTAGACCAGAGACCACACTTGGAGAACCAACTGACTAAACACTGCCTCGCACTGACTCAATATTTTCTCTGAATCTATGGTGCTCATTGGCCTGAGCAACAGAGATAGGAAGACCAGTGAGACAGTTATTTTTTGCACTTGCTTCACACTGAGAAGTTTACAGTCTTCTTGAAAAGACACTGAAACAAACATAATAGCAAAAAAAAAAAATGATAAATTCCATAGAGCTACCTGCAAGCATACTATGAAAACAGAGTAGAAAATCCCAAGAAAGGAGTAAGTAATCAAAGAGTATTACAAAAAAAAAAACCAAACAATTTTTAACTAAATTTTAAAGAATAATCAGGAGAGGAAGAAGAATGTAAAGGATAAGATTGTTTTCCCGAATGGAAGCAGTAAGTACAAAAACACAAAGATATTACATCCTTCTTGTGCTGAGAAAATGGAACACAAACCATTTGTTACAACTGGAGCATAAATAAAAGAGGTACTACCCTATGATCCACAGCTTTTTCTCTTTTAGAGACAAGGTCTTGCTACGTGGTTTAGGTGGGCCTTGTGTTGGCTTACGTAGCCCAGGTGGGCAGCAAGCTTACCGTGACCCTCCAGCCCCCCGAGGGCATCAGCATGCCGGCTTGAGTTTGACTTTTACCCTAGAAAAAAAGAACAGTTCTTGGTAGGAGACCCCCAAATATGGAAATTAGAGTAACAGTAAGAAATAGAAGAATAAAAGAGTATATCAGTATCACAAAATTATTTGTGAGGTGACTGATAAAAATTTGGTGAACCTAGAAACCAGTGCCATGCTGGCTGCTGCTGGAGTGAGAACACCAGAACCAGGCCTCTTTCTGTGGGTCAGGGCCAGTCACAGGCTGGGGAGAAGAGAACCAGGCCTGCCAGCAGGAGGCCCAGCCCGGAAACCCCTGGAAACTGTATCACTTTCATTGTTTTGTTGTGTTGGGTTTTACTCTCCTCTCTTTTGTTTTGATTATGTTAAATCTGATGGCAGGAGCAGCTATTTGAAAGGTAGCAAGACATGCTATGGGAGCCATTCTGGATTTACTAGTGGCCTGTTTTGAACTCTTTTATTGCATTCACTGTTTTTGGCTTGTTTCTATTGCATTCTCTTCTGTTTGATTTTTACTATGTCCAAAAGTATTTGCAGCTATTTTGAAGACAACAAAAGGCATCATGGTAACTTCTGTTGGCTTTGTAACATTTTTGAAGTCCTGTATCACTTACATTGGTTTATTTTTTATTGGTTTTAGTCTGTTTTATTTTCCTTCATTTTATCTTCCTTAAAATAAAAAAAAAAAAATTGGTGAACCTATAGCCAAAATCATCAGGGTAAAAAGAAAGAAGACAAGAATTGTTAATACTGTTAATAGGAGATATCATTACTGATTCTATAGATGTTAAAAGACAAATTTTAATACCTTATGATAAACTTATGTCAATAAGTTTTATGATGTGGATGAATTAGACATGTTTCTCACAAGAACATATTATCAAATGTCACTTAAGAAATGTAGCCTAAATAGCCATTTATGTATTAAAGCATTTCAATTTGCAGTTAAAAGCCTTCCCACAAAGAAAACTCTAAGCCAAGTAACTCTCCAGGAATTCTACCAAATATTAAAGAAAAAAAATACTGATTCACATAGAAGTTTTTAGAAAATTCAAAGTAAAGTATTTCCCAATATATTCTATGAGGTCAGCATTGGTCTAACATCAAAAAGAGATAAAGGTATGAAGAAAACTACTACTAGTAATGTCCATGAAGACTACAAAGATTTTATGAAAGCAAGTCCAATAATATGTTAGAAAAAATTCACATCAGGAATGTAAGGTTGGTTTAATATTTGAAAACCAACTAGTATCATTACTCATATAGACAGAATACTTTTACAGACTCCCCTAACAAATATACAAAATAATTTGACAAACTTGAGTATAAATATACATAATGAAAATTCACTAAATCTAGTAATACGGAAATTTACTCAGCCTAAAAAGGCAGCCATGAAATATATTATCTAACATCCTATTTTTGCAGCATGAGTTTAAACGCTTTTCCTTCAAGATCAGGAGCAAAGCAAAAACAACCATTTGCTTTATTTCTACCCAATACTGGGCTAGAGTTTCTCAGTAAGGCAAGAAAAATGCTATACAAATCACAAAGAAATAAAAATGCCTTTATTATAGACAATATGATTATCAAGAACATAAGAACCACAAAAATAGTACTAAAACTAATGGATAAGTTGAGGAAAACTGCACAGTCAACATCCATCAATAGAAATCCATTGCATTTCTATGTGAAATGAACGAACAACTGAATACAGAAACTTAAAAGATACAATTTTCAATAGCCTCAAAACCACTTAAGAATAAAGTACATCTAACAAAATATATATAACTATACTACAAAATTAGAAAGCAGGAAATAAATAAAATAGATATAAATAAATGGAAAGAAATATTATATCCATGGATCAGAAGATTTCATTTCATAAGATTTCATCAGAAGATCTTACTAAGATGTCAGCTCTTCTCAAGTTGATCTACTGTTTCTGTGCAGTTATAATAAAAAAAACCCAAGAAATCATTTTTAGAGAAATTGGAAAGTCAATCTAAATTTAATTGTTAATTCTAGTTATGAATTCCAAATTTTATATGAAAATTAAATGGATGTAAAATATCAAAATAACTTTTTAGAAAAGGAACAAAGTTCAAAGAATTACATTATCTTTCAAGATTTATTAAAGTTACAGATAGTACTCAAGACTGTATGATATTGGTATAGAGATAAAACAGATACACTAAATATAAACAAATGAAACAGTTTGAATACAGAAATAGAGCAATACATGTAAGGATAACTGATTCTTAACAAAAATGTTAAAGCAAATTGTGCTTGAACAATATGATACTCATAGAAAAATTAAATAACTTCAATATGTACTTTTCACTATATAAAGAATTAACTAAATCAATGATCCAAATGTAAAAACTAAAACTCAAACTTCTATAAGTAAAAGCAGAACATTTCTGTGACTTTGGATTGCGTAAAGATTTTTTAGGTGTGACAACAGAGGAACAATCATTAAAAGAAAAAATAAGTTGTACCTCATTAAAATTAAGAACATCTGCTTTTTGAAGGTCAAAAGAGAATGGAAATTAGTCATAGATGGGATGGAAAAAGATGTTTGTAACTCTCATCTCTGATAAAAGCCTCATACCCAGAATATATAAAGAATCCTCAAAACTCAACATGATGACAAAGAGCCCAATTTAAAAATTTGGCAAAAGATCTGAACAAACTCTTCACCAGAAAGATATACAGATGAAAATCATCACAAATAAGCACATGAAAAGATTATTACTCAACATCATCAATCACTGAAGAATAAAAATAAACAAGTATAACCATAATGAGATAACTCAATATACCTACTACAATGGGTAAAATTTAAAAATAATAGTAACAGAAAGTATTGGTAAAGGTGTAGAGCAACTGAGAAATTTCATGAAAGCCATACATAAATATTCAAAACAGCTTTATTTGCAATAGACAAAAAATGAAAGTTACTCAAATGTCCACCAACAGATGAATGGATAAACTGTTACAGCACCTAACAAAATAGTACTCAACAATAAAACTGGATGAACTATTCACACATTAACAGTACAAATAAACTTCAGGATTATTATGCTGAGAGAAAACAGAGAATGAAAACATATAGTCTACAATTTCATTCATATAAAGATCTATAATACAAAAGAGAACCTATAGTAACAGAAATCAGCACAGTTGTTTTGGGATGGAGGGAGATGGAGGGAAAATTGAAAGGAAATTTGAAAGAACAAAAGAAAACTTTTGGTATAATAAATATTTATTATCATAATGGTTTCATAAGTGTGTACTTATTTCAAAATTTGCTAAACATAAATTTTAATGTTTGTTTTGCATCAATTTTATTTTATTGCAATGGATTTTGTGCCAATCATACCTCAATATATCTACATTGATTCTTCTTTTCTTTTTTTTTTAAGAACTTAACTATATTGTGTGTTTTTAGTGTACCGAACAGGAAAGGAACGAATCCTGTTGTCTGATACATTTCAAGTGTATACAATTTCTACATATTATCGACAAAAAATTTTCCACATTTCAAGCATAGTACATACATCGCATTATCATGATCTTTTACCGTAATAATTTCCTAGGAAAACTCAATATTTGTCCAAAGTCTGTTTCAGGAAAATCCATTGCGAAAGAACTGACCCGTATAGAAGAAGGGACAACCATGGATGGCAGTTGTGAGTCAGGACAGCCCAGGTTAAATTGAATTTTACAAAAGTCAATGACTCTAGTCCTGACTCTGCCACACCTAACTAGATGGCCTCAGAAAACTTCAGAGCCCTCTAACCTGGGGTCCACACTCCTAAAATGAGTGCCCTGAACTGCATGAACCTGAAAAGAAGTGACAAGACAACCAGACCCTCTTTACCAACCACCGTGTTTTGGCTTCTATCAATTTGAGCAAGTTTATCCAGTAAGACTTACTTTGAAGAAGTTTGTTTGCTTGTTTGTTTGTTTGTTTGTTTGTTTTGGCTTTCAAAGGAAAATGTATAACTACCGAAGTAGATGACCTCTAAAATCTCCTCAGGTGTCAAATTCTATGATCCTAATTTGTAAACTTAAACCTCCCAAGTATCCATTGCGATTCCTCATCAGCGAGCATTTGTTTGCAAGTTGGTTTATAACACGTTAGGCAACTCCTAGTAATCGTCCAGCAGCGTCCCTTTTATTTTGGTCTGAGCTGAAGGATACTTTTCCTTGTATTTATCACGAGTGTGCTTCTGAGGGTCGCAGGCCTTGCGCGGGACGCTGGGCTGCTGGAAGCCAGCAGGGCCCGTGTCCCCACCCCGTGCATCCAGCTGCTGTCTCAGCAGCTTCCCAGCCTCATTCGCCTCTCTCCACATACCTGGCGGCTCTTGGGGCTCCAGTCGATCGCAGTGAGTCTAAGTAATTCAGAAAACCAGCCCCGAGGCAGCAGTGCGCTCAGAGCTGCTGGTCTGTGTGGGAGTCATGTTTTCCAAGAGACCCCATCTGCCAGCAGCCTTCTTACTGCTTTCTTTTTCCCCTAAGATATTTGTACATTGTGCCTGTGTTCTTTGTAATTCCACTAATTGCAGTGACTCAGTTTGTGTTTCTAGTGCCCACGTCCCTCCCCTCCTAACTGAGAGGATGGAAAAAAAAACACCTTTGCCTGTCAGCTCCTTCTGTGAGCAGGGGGGACAGAGACCTCACTCACCTGGACCTCAGGTTTTGCACTTTAAGATTATAGGGTTACATTAATTCATCTCTTGCCACTGACGATAAAAGACATGGTTTTAAACTGTTCATCACAGATTCAGTAAGTGTGTATATGTTTTAATAGAATTTATTATTTCAAACTAGTTTAAAACTGGTACTAAAATTTTTTTTTGCTGCCTTGCTTTAAAGTAATATGTTAATAAGATTTAGAAAGTAACTGGATATGGTCTGGATATGGGAAGATATGTACCATCTTCCCAATATTTGCCTTAATATTTACAGGGAGAATTACAATTTGTAGCTGTGGCTTTATCATTCTGTGGAGGGAGCTTGCAACCTTTAATCATTAGATGAATGAAAGTGTGGAAACAGCCCCACATGGGTATGCGAGACTAAGAGACAAACTTCTGCTGTGCAGAGCCACACAGATGTCTGAGTGTGTTATTGCAGTATAGTTTTGAAGCATGGTGAGCTAAGCAGGCTCAACCTAGCTCTTAAATTCTACATGCTTCTGCCCGCTCTGTTCCTTCTTATTCAGTTTTAACCCATACTTTCTTTCTGGCCCTCTAACTTCAAAAGAGTCCCTCCTGGGCTAATTTGCTTATGTTTTCTCTTCCAGCTGTTTCTGTTTTTAGAAGTGGCATTTATTTTAATGATGGCTGTAGTTCTCAATAGCTACATAGCACGCCTCATATTCAAAGAAGACATCGCAATTAGCGTTAGTGCCTGTTTGTGGTATCTTTCTGAATAGCCTTGGGTGACCATCAGCTCTTTCTGGCTACTCATGCACAAAGATGACACTTTCTACAGAACTATATTCACTATTGATGTCACTACTTCCAATGGTTTATGGACCTATTCTCTTGGCTTGAAAAAAATGTTAGTTTCTTGTGTTCAGCTACCCAGCCTGGGTCTATCAATTCTCAAAGTCTGACCACAAGGCAGGTAAGCTGCTTTCAGTCATGTTGTGCTGTGGGAATCTCGTTTATCAACCCTGCTTGTAATATGAGAAAAGTCTCAGTTTTATGGCTTATCATACACAAACACCAAAATAATCAAGATGAATGAAGAAAATCATCACTTTCTAATCTTTGAAACTGGTTACGTTTTGGAACTTAATGTTTCCACTTAGATGTCATGGAGGTCTGAGATAGATAGATGAGAGACAGACAGACAGACAATATTGCACCCAAGAACTTGAAATGAAGCTCCAGGTCAAGTCATAGTCAGTACCAATGCTCCACATACCCTCGATTTGTAGATAATCTGCCAAGATTCTGCCTGCCTGTTCTCCAACGGACATAAACTTTGGATTTGATTGGCTTCCCTGGTGCTTATTCAGCGAAATAAACATGTTATTCAGGCAGTAGAACTGAGACAGCTCTTAACAACATAAGCAGATGGAAATTTTAAAATTACATACAGTGCTTTTCTTTCTCCAGATAGTATACAAACTTAGTTCCCTTAAGAGTCAACGCATGTTCCAGTGGTAACTCTTCAAGTAGTCCAAGAAAGGGTGGCTTTGATTTTGTTGGCTAATAAAGGGATAGTTAGCTGTTAATCTATACCGTAGAAACTTGTAAAAATAATTTGAGGATTATCTCAGAACTATTAAAATCATTAGCCATTAAAAATAATATGTGTGACAATGTAAAATCTATTGTTGACCACAAAATCCAGGAATAGTGGAAACAGAAAAGTACCCAGCAGGGCATGGTGGTGCACTCCTATAATTCCAGCATTTGAGAGGCTGAGACAGGATTGCTGTAAGTTTGAGGCCAACCTGATCTCCACTGTAAATCTGAGGGCAGCCTGAACTACATAGCAAGAGTCTGTCTCAAAAACAAAACAATCAACAAGACTCCTTTTTTAACAGAGATAAGAAAACTGGGTCTAAAAGATGACATAATTTTCATAACTTTATTAAGTTATAATTCATATAACTTATAGCTCTATAGTTCACCAATTCTAAGCCTAAATTCTAAGCCTTTGCTATATTAAAAAAGCTTGGCCTCCTCCATTGTCCCCAGGATGCAGGGTCTGCGAGAAGAATGTCAGGACACACGTCTTTGGCAGGTGGACCAACCTGAACACTAAGACCCGGAATAACAGCCAGGCCCAGGCACACACATGCCTTTGGGGAGGGAGTGATCAGCAAGACCAGCAATGTGGAAGGGTGTGAGCAGCAGTGGGGAGCCAGCAGCGGGGTCTGGAGAACTCTACCAACAGAACACCAGTCCAGCCCCCAATCCAGAGGCCAGGTTTCGCTCCATACCCCGCACATCTCTGGGCTCTAACATGGACACTTCACAGAACTGTGAACAACAGGGGTATTTTGCTACTTTTCTTCTCCCTCGTTTGTCTGATTGAATAGCCTTTCCAGTTTGTTTGGATGTCAGCTTGTTTTGTTTTGTATTCTGTGGTTATTTTTGTATTTGAGATTTTTTTTTCTCTCTCCTCTGTTTCTCTGGTCTCCATTTTCTTCCTTCTCTCTTTTTTTCTTTTTCTTTTCCTTCTTTTCTTCCCACTGTTTAGGTTTCTTACCTCTATTTATCCTCTTTCTCTTTTTCAACTACTTAAATTTAAACTTTCCGAGTGAATAATCATCATCTCTGCCCTTTTTGACTGCTCCTTCACATTCTAGTTCATTCTTTCCCTCATGTGTCTTCCAGTCTCTCAAAACGTGGGTGACCATCCTTTAACCAGCCTGGACTCATTCATCGCGTTAGCCTGTCCCTACCCACTGTAACCTTCCTGCCCACACATGAGAGAAAAATCACTCCACTAAAGGGAAAGTCGCTGCATACAAGTGCACTATCTATATTTGATTTTGTGATACAATCTCAGAGGTTGCTGCTGTGGACAGAGGTTGTAGGTTAATGGTCACCATAGTTTATCAGTAGTTAAACTGTACTCAAAACTATTGTTGTTACTAACTGTACTACTTTCTTCAGAATGTCATACAAGTGATAAACAGTTTTTATACCCTGTATGATAACACTTTGATTGTAGGGGGTCATAATCATCACCCAGTCCAGTATCAAAGGATTGGAAGCTGAGCCAAATAGTAATCTTGCATCCTTTACAAATCGGGAATGTAGGTGCTTGGAAAAGCTATAAAGAACCACCTACATCTAGAGGACATCCATCCCTAAAGAACAGAAGTCTCCTAGGAAAGCCTCATACTAGTGATAAAACTATATATTATAAGAAATTGGCATGCATCAACATGCAAAGCAAAATGAAATTTAAAAAATAGAAAATGACAAGATACCAAAGAAAAATGCAACCCCATAACCCCAGACAATGAAGAACTAGCCCCAAACTCAATTGAAGCCAAACACTGGAACTTTCTGAAATGATAACAACAGAAGTGAAGAAGACTAAAGAGAAAAAAATCTCTCAGGTACAAAAACAAATGATGCTTCGACAAGACAGATAACAAATAGATGAGCTTAGAAACATGGTGGAAACAATAATGTCCAATATAAGAAAGGAATAGAATCCATGAGACAGACTGAAACAGAAATCCAAAAGATTTTTTTTTTGAGTTTTAAACATCAAATGTATTTGGAGAAAAACAAACAAAACAAAACAAAACAAAACCCCCAAAACAGAAAAACCCCCACAACCCAAAGGATGGGATTTTACATCCCAAGACATCTCCCAGGTAGTAAGTCTACAGGTTACAGATCATTTTCATAGAAGATATTTTGGTACAAATTTTACATGTATCCAGGAGTGGGACTTAAACCAGTCCCTGTTTCTATGTAGTGGAGGCAAGGAAGGGGAGTTTGGATACAACTATTTGGAAGAGCAGACATGAAGAGGGTAAACTACCTTTTCATTATCTACAGCCAACGGTTTAAAAAGAAGCCCCATTCAGCTTTGGGTATGTCTAAAAGCCTGCGTCCTACTTACTTGCCAACTCCAGCAATTAATGGTAATTTTCTAGGTATACCTTTAGTCCCCTTGGTAAATGGCTCATTGCCCACTGCTGCAACTCACAGGCACACACTCCATGCAGGGCCAGAAAGGCTACCCTAGGACCAATGGGAGAAAGCTTGCAAATAAAAGACCAAGCATCCTCTGTCAGTAGCACCAGTACTTCCCAGTGGGGAGTAATCTCATCTCATCTCTGACCCCCAACTAAAGCCATTGTGTTGCAAGAGAAACCAGGACCTTATGAAATAGTTCTTTATCATTTATTGTCTCAAGCTAAAAACCACATCCCCTCGCACAAGCAGAAAGCTGCACACTGACCTAGGCCATATTATAAACCCAAGCATTGGTGTGAGATTTCAGTGAAAACTTGTAAAAAACAAAATAAACCCCCAACTCCCCCAATCAAGGTTGTAAGAAAAACTTCCAATGTAACTGTCCCTATTTCTCTACTTATTCATCACCAAGGATCAACCTAGAGCATTCTAGCCTATAAAAGGGTCAGGGCAGCAGGAGGGAAGGAATGAATTAAAACACATCAAAGAATTGATTTTTTTTTTTTTTTTAGAAAAGCAGTGATCCATGTCTCAGCATCCAGTGGCTGAGATAAAATGACCAAGAGATTACATCTGTGACTTTGGATTTAAAGACTAGTCTTTAGGAGATTAGAGCATCATGAAGAACATGAGATAGTTAGGAGTCTAAAAAAAAATTTTTTTTGGTTTTTTGAGCCAGGGTCTCATTACTATCTAGTCCAGACTGGCCTTGAACTCACTTT
Source organism: Hydrochoerus hydrochaeris (assembly GCA_004027455.1). Taxonomy (NCBI): domain Eukaryota; kingdom Metazoa; phylum Chordata; class Mammalia; order Rodentia; family Hydrochaeridae; genus Hydrochoerus; species Hydrochoerus hydrochaeris. The sequence continues at coordinate 108,181 of PVLA01000501.1, forward strand.
GTAGCCCATGCTAGCTTCACACTTGCAGCAATCCTCCTGTCTCAGCCTCCCAAGTGCTGGAATGACAGGTGTATGCCACCACGCTGGGCTCTAACAGTCTGAATATGTTAAAGCTTCAAGGTTTCAAAAGAATGTAAATGTATTTAAACTTTCAGAAATGGTAAGAGAAAGGGCACAACCAAGACACAAGACTGGGAACTCCCATGACTCCTAAGTGGTTCCTGCTCTAGGAAATCACCATTCATGTGTTTATCAGAGGTCACACCATTTCCCCCACTACCTGGTTGAAAATAATCCATCACTTCCCAAAATCTCTCCTCTACGCACAATCTCCCCATTATTTTGGTCCCCAAGCAACTGTATTCTTCGGTGGCCTTTAGACACAATCCCAACTACCCCCCTAGGGGGGTAAAAGCTAAAGGCATTTCCCTCTAGGCTGGTTCCGTCAACTCAGAATCAAAATAAGAGGAAGGGTTGGCAGCCTCCTGGAGACAGTTTGAAAGAGTAAATCTAACGTTCCAAGGATGGAAAATTTATTCAGATAATGCTTGAGAATTCATAGAAGCCACAACAAGGTAAGAATGAAAAGGTAGAAATCTCACTGTTCCTTATCCCTCCCTTGCTGCTCAGCCTCTGCAGACATCCTATCACTGTCATTACCATTTCTGCTAAATGGGGGCCCCTAGGCACTAATCACACGGGCAACTCCATGGTATCCTAAGAACACACCACAGCTTTCCCATTAAAAAGCTGTAGTCTCTGTTTCTGACTGTATTGGTGATTCTCTGGTTACTTCAATACTTTAAAGGCTGCAGCAGCATGCAAAAGAATTTCATTAAAAAAAAAAAAAAGTTAAGAAAGGTCCAGGAGATGCTGAGCTTTATTTTGCCTTGACTGGATAGAAGTTTGATTTGCTCTTGAATGGTCCAGGGTGGAGAAAGACTAGGAGAAAGCACAGGATGTAGAGGCCTATTCAGTGTAGTCTTCTTCATTTTCATCTTCACCATCCACGCAGAGAGCAGCATACTTGCTTGCAGAACTGAACTGAGAAAGGCTGGATTTTCCTCGAGTTTCTTTGGCTCAGGTGTAGCCTTCCTCCTTACTGAGTGTTTCATTTTCTAGAGACTTCTCACTCTCTCTTCTTCGGGCATTTCTGCCAGACGGGGCTGAGGTCTCAGTCTGCGATGATCCGCTTCCTGTGCTCGATCTTTCCCGTTGCTGAGGTTCCTCACCTCGCCAGCTCGGGTGTCCTTCCCGAGGCCGTCGTTCTAGTTTCGGCTCCTCCAGCTGTCGCTACAGTGTCCCCTGCTCTTTTTGCAGCCGTTCTTCCACTTCTCTTTCTCTGGCAGCCGTGTCAACAGGCTTTGCCCCTCCAAAGATAGAAGCCGCTCGACTGGGCTGGGAGGTGCTAGGGGAGGAATCATCTTCCTTAGGAGTACGCCGAGGCTTTAGGCTCAGGTTGGGGCTTTGGGGGGGACCTCTGTCATCACGCCTATCATCGTCCCGTGAGTCAGGAGCACCAAGGCTGGTCATCTGGTCTGTCATACCGGGCTTCATGCCGGTCCCTCCTCCTCCTCTGCAACCATCAGCTCTGCGGTACCCACTACATCAGCTCTTCTGCCTCTGCCTATTTTGCAGTCACAGCCTCTGCTGCCTCGGTCATCATATCGATCTCGGCCTCCGTTTCGATCCAAATCCTGGCGTGGGCCATCACCATGGCCATCCCGATCCCGGTACCCATCACGGTACCGGTCTGAATCACAACGATCTCAATACTTGTCGCCAAAGCTATCGTCACCTCTTCTGGGCGGGTAGTCATCAAAGCTGTCTGCGGCAGGACATGCCCTGTAGTCTGTGTGTGTTTTGTCAGAATCTCGATTTCTGTCTTGCCTGAAAGAATGATCATCCCTGTCTTTATCCTGTGCTTGATCAGCAACATCCACTCGAATTCTCCTGTTACCTAGAGACTCTTCACTGAGACTCAGGGCACTGAGCAGGGAATCCAGGTCCTCAAACTCAGCATAACCAAAACCTTTCAACCTGTCTGGATTGCTGGGTTCATGTGGCAAACGCACTGCACTAATATTTAATCCTCTAAAGATTTCCTTAATAGAGTCTTCCGTCACTTCATAGGGCAAGTTCCCTGGAAAAGCAGTGTAGGGTGGCGATTTGGGAAGACGGCCCTGGTCGATATTGGGTTCCCAAGCAGCCCATGGAGCAGTGAGAAGGATGCAATGGTCAATTGGAGATGCCCTATACACATCATCGTCATTACTGTGCCAAGTGGTTGAAACATCTCCCTCCAGGTCATCTGTTTCATCAGCCCAGCTGACTGGTTTGGGAACATAGGTGGCCCCTCCACCAGTCCTTCCATCCTCAGCCAGAAAGTCGGTTAGGGAGCTAGTCTTCCCCTTCTTATTCTTTTTTGCTGAGGCTGCCATGTTGGGAGAGGGAGAGAGAACCCAAAAGACCAGAAATCCAAAAGATTAAAACTTCCACTGAAAGCATATGCAACAGATTGAATGAAGGAGATGTAAAATTTCAGATCTTGAAGACAGTACTGCAGCTAGTGACCACAAAAAGAAAGAGATTTTAAAAATAGCAAGAGACAATGAAAAATCAAATCGACAGCTATGAGATGAAGCAAAGAAGAATAATATAAGATTGACTGGGGTCAATGAAAAAGCTGGAGATAGCACAGATGCCATAATAATCTCTTCACAGAAATAATGTCAGAAAACTTTCTAAGCATGGGTAAAGAATTTGACATACAAATAAGTGATGCAGATAGAACTCCAAACAGCCAAGACCAAAATAAAACTACACCAAGATATGTAGTAATCAAGATTCCAGAAATTCAGCACAAGAACAAAATATTAAAAGCTGTTAGAAAAAAGAAACATCACCTATAAAGGAAAGTCCATCAAATCACAGCAGACTTCTCCACACAGACCTTCAAGTCAAGAAAAGCTTGGAGTGATGCTACAAAGAGTACTGAAACCTTACAAAGAATACTGAAAGATATTCTAAATAGAGATAAAAATGACCACAATTCCAAGAAAAACAACAGAAAGAAACCACCCGGCAGGGCAAGCACTTAAACAGGGAACCAACAGCAGGAAGATATAATGACAAAGATAAACCAATACATATCGGTTATAACCATCAATGTAAGTGGCCTCAATTCACCAATCAAAAGAAACAGACTTGTAGAATGTATCAACAAACAAAATCCTACAATATGTTGTATACAAGAAAGACATTTAACTCAAAAAGAAATTCATAGACTAAAAGCAAAGGATGGAAAATAATCTTCCATGCAACAGGAACTCAGAATAAAGCAGGTGTAGCTATTCTGTTTGCAGACAATGTGAACTTCAAGCCAAGAATGATCAAAAGGGATAAAGAAGGTCCCTACATACTTGTTAGAGTAGAACTTTAAGAAAAAGGAGCAATAATCATAAATATTTATGCACCAAATATGGGAGCACCCAATTATTAATAGACATAAAAAATCAAATAGGCAATAACACAACTGTAATGGGAGAACTCAGTAACCCATTATCAGAAAGAGACAGATCAACTAGACAAAAAAATCAGTAAAGATATATCAGAACTTAATCAAATCTGTAAACAAATGGACTTATTAGAAGTTTTCAGAATATTCTACCTAACATCATCAGAATACACATGATTCTCAGCTATACATGGGACATCTCTAAAATAGACCACATACTAGTCTACAGAACATGCCTAAGTACATACAAAGGAATTGAAATTATTCCATGTATATTATCTAACCATAGTGTGATGAAATGGGAAATTAATGGCAAAAGAAACCACAAAAAATCAATAATGCATGGAAATTAAATAACAGTTCATTAAACAACCAATGGTCACAGATGAAATGAAGGAAAAAATTGAACAATATCTACAACTAAACAGGAATGCAGATACAACATACTGGAGCTTACTGGACAATGAAAGCAGTTGTAAGAGGGAAATTTATAGCAGTGAATTCTCACATCAGGAAAGCAGAACAAGCACAAATAAACAACCTAAAGTTACACCTCAAGCTTCTACAAAAAGAAGAGCAAAACAAACCCAAAATTCATTCAAGGAGGGAAATTATAAAGATTAGAGCAGACATTAATGCAATGGAGACCAAGAAAACAATACAAATAATGAATTGAATAGTTGGTTCTTTGAAAGAATAAGTAAAATTGATACATGCTTAGTAAACCTTAAGAAAAATGATAGAAAAAACTCATTCATGCATTGAGGAATGAAAAGGTGAAATCACTACAGATCTTGTGAAAATTCAGAAGATCACCTAAAACTACCAAGAAAATCTTTACTCTCTTAGAATGGAAAACACAAAAGAAATGGAGAGATTCCTACATATGTATGAATTGCCAAAGCTGAACCAAGAAGATATAAAAACTCTGAATTACCCAATATCAATTAATGAGATTGAAAATGAAATTAAAAACTTACCAACATAGAAAAGCCAAGATCCTGATGGATTCACTGCTGAATTCTACAAGAAATTTAGAGAAGATTTAATGCTGACACTCTTCAATTCTTTAATGAAATTGAAAAGGAAGCAATAATCTCTAACTCATTCCTGGAGGCAAGTACTATCTTGATACCAAAACCAGAGAAAACTCCAACCAAAAAAGAGAACTACAGGCCAATCTCCCCCATGAACATAGATGCAAAAGTCTTCAATAAGATACTAGCAAACAGAATGCAACAAATCATCAAGAAGACTATACACCATGACCCAGTGGATTCATCCCAGGAATGCAGGGATGGCTCAACATATGTAAATGAATAAGTATAATATAGCAAATCAACATAGCCAAGGATCAAAATCACATAATCATCTCAGTAGCAAGTCCAGCACTTGTTCATGATTAAAAAAAAAAAACAACCTGAAGAAAATCCAAATAGATGCTCTTTAACTCAATTTGAAAAAAACCATCTATGACAAACCAACAGTCAATATCACACTAAATGGACAAAACCTGAAAGATTTCACTCTAAAATAAGAAACAAGACAAGGATGTCCATTATCACCATTCCTATTCAATATAGTTTTGGAAACTTTAGCCAGAGCAATTAGACAAGAGAGAGAAAAAAAGGAATAAGGATAGAAAAGGAAAAAGTTAAACAATCAATGAGCACAGATGACATGAAAATCTATATAGAAGATCCCAAAAGCTCACCAAAAGACTCCAAGAGTTAATAACCAAATTTAATAGCATAGCTGGATACAAAGTCAACACTCAAAATTCAATTAACATTTCTGTACACAAACACTAAACTCACTGTGAGAAAAATCATACCCTTCCCAATAGCATCCAAAAAAAAAATGAAATACTAAGGAATCAATCTAACAAAGAAAATAATGAACCTATATATTGAAAGTTACAGTACTCTAAAAAAGGGATATTGAAAAAGATATCAGAAAATGGAAAGATATCCCTTTGCTCATGGATAGGAAAAACATTGTGAAAGTGACTATACTACCAAAAGTGTTATACAGATTTAATGAAATCTCAATCAAAATACCATTAACATACCTCTAAGAACTAGAGAAAATATTCCTAAAATTCATCTGGAAGCAAAAAGACCTAGAATAACAAAGATAATCCCAGGCAACAAAGGCAAGGTAGGAGACATCACAATCCCTGATTTGAAATCATACTACAAAGCTAATGTGATAAAATCAGCATGGTACTGACAAAAAAAAACACATCTGAGGAACAGTGGAACAGATTAAAACATGTAGACACAACTATAAACATACTTAAGCACCTTATATTTGACAAAGGGCCAAACATGTACACTGGAAGGAAGATAGCCTCTTTACTACATGGTGCTGGAAAAATTGGCTCTCCCCATGCCAAACACTAAAACTAGACCCATGTCTATCACCGTGCACTAAACTAAAGTCAAAAATGGATCAAAGATCTAAATATTAAAACAGAAACACTAAACCTACTGGAAGAGAAAGTAAGTAGAAATCTTGAAGGCATAGGGGTAGGCAGAGTTCCTGAACAAAACTCATACTAAACAGGAAATAATTCACAGAATCAACAGCTGGGATCTCACCTTATTAAAATGCTTTTGCACAGAAAAAGAAATTACCAACAGAGTGAAAAGACAACCCACAGAATGGGAACAAATTTTAACCAGCTGTCCCTCAGACAGAGAACTTATATCCAAAACATATAAAGAACTGAAAAAAAAAAAATCAGATCCTACACAACTCAAAGACTCAATACAAAGATGGACATCTGAGATGAATGCACACTTCTCAAATGAAGAAATTCAAATAGAAAATAAATATATGAAAAAATATTCAAGATCATTGGCCATTCAAGAGATATAAATTAAAACAACACTGAGATTCCATCTCACCCCAGTAAGAATGGCTATCATCAAGAAATCAACCAATAACAAATTCTTAAGGGGTTATGGGGAAAAAGAACCCTTCTCCACTGTTGGTAAGAATGTAAGCTGGTGCAACCACTGTGGAAATCAGTGTGGAGATGCCATTTGATCCAGCTATTCCCCTTCTGTGTATTTTTCCAGAAGATCTGAAAATGTCACACCACACCAATATATGTGCACCCATGTTTATAGCAGCACAATATGTAATAGCTAAATCTTGAAAACAACTCAAATGCCCATCAGCTGTCAAGTGAATAAAAAAAATGTGGTATTTTTATATAACTGAAGACTACTCAGCTATAAACAATGATAAACGAGACATTTATAGGGAAATGGATGCAATTTGAGATCACATTCATAAGTGAAATAAATCAAACTTGTACATGTAAGCATTGTATTGTATCCCTAATATGAGAAGCTGAACAAGTAAATAAGATTCAAAATATACAATAAATATTGTAAAATGGGAAGAAACTGTTCAAAGGAAAGAGAAACTGGGATGGCAGAAACTAGAAAAGAGGGAAGGGAAAAGAAAAAAATAAATACACAAAATAGTTAAGATAATTATAGTACTAACTGCTATTAGTTCCACTAAAAAGAAAGGTTTGTGCATATATTAGCTTTTCATGTCTATATCTTGTAATGTGAGCAACTACTTTGAAGATAACAATATGCAGTGTACTAATCATTGTTATTCTCCTACAATCTTATTTTGAAATTTTGTACCATTTTTTTTGTTTCTTTAAAATAAAAAAAAGGTGTACTCTCATCATTATAATCAATTTTAGAGCTTTTTCCTCACACTAATAATAAGCCATGCTTGTTAGCAATCCTGTTTCCCGCCCAGCTCCTCAGGCTCTAGAGAACCCTGAATCCAGTTGCCGTCTGCAGTGGTGATTTATCCACTTGCAGTATCTTCTTTAAGTTGAGTCATGCGATGTGTTCTCTTTTCACTTTGCAGATAGTTCTGAGGTTCACCCATGCTGTACAACACAGCTGTTCTTCACTTCTAATTACTGAATATTATTCCATTGGGCTGACATGCCATGTTTTGCTTATCCATTCATCCGCTGGTGACCATTTGGGTGGTTCCCACATTTTGGCTATTATGAACAATGTTGCTATAAATATTCAAGTACAAGGTTTCTTGGGAAGGACATGTGTTTTCATTTCTCTTTGGTATTTAGCTAGGACTGAAATTGCAGGAGCATATGTAAATCTGTATTACCTTGAAGAAACTGACAAACTGTTTTCCAAAGCAGCTACACTGCTTATATGTTCGGCATCGATGTAAAAGTGTTCCAGTTTCTTCGTATTTTCACAAAAATTTGTTAATACTTGTTATATTACTATAGCCAGCCTAGCAGGTCTGAAGTGACATCTCATTGTGGGTTTTTCTTGCATTTCCTAGGTGTGCTTTTTGTCATTCGCATGCCTTCCTAAACACATATCTATTCAGATCCTTCACACGACATTTTAAATTGGTTTCTTTTTACTTCCAGGGTTGTAAGAATCTTGTATACAGTTTAGATACAAGTGCTTTGTAAGATGATGACTTAAAAAACGTTCCTCCTGTGCCATGGATTATTATCTCATTTTCCTGACGATATCTTTTGAAACACAACTTGTTAAAAATTTTGTTAAGATCGATTTGATTTTTTCTTTTGTGCTTAAGCTTTTGGTTTCAGATCTAAGAAACCATTGCCTAAATCAAGATCATATCCATTAATGCCTACATTTGTCTTCTCAGAGTTTGACACTTTTATTTTTAAATTTGGGGCTTTGTTTTCTTTCTTTTCTTTGACCCATGCTATCTTTTATATATTATATGAAGCAGAGAGCTAACTTTATTCTTTTTTTAAAAATTTTTTTATTTAAGAGAGAAAAAGCATGTAAAGGGTAGAGATAATGAAGAATTTCAAAAAAAAGATAAACAGTAAGAAATCACTAGTTGATAAATTACATATTGTCCTCTTAGAAATAGTTGTTCAAGTTACAAAATTAAAGCATACAAAGTAGATATTCAAACAGTGAAGCTGTAAACAGGTACACATGCATGAGTCTCTACATGTATTTCTATCCTTCCTGTATTAGAGGGAAAAACAAAACCTAGCAAGACAAAACAAAACAAATTCCTATAAAAACATGAAACCAAAAAGTCATATAAAACCACAGTACAAGGTGATCTACAATGATTACTATGTTGTTTCTTATTAGCTTCAATAGAATTGTCTACATCATCAGGCATAATTGAATATAGCAGTATAATTGAATATAGCAGTACATAACAATATTAGTAAAAGTAAAACATTGTAGACAGTATAAAACTTCAAAGGCAGGTAATAATCAAGCCAGAGTGGATATTCTAGTGGATCTTGTTCTCTTAAGTGCAGTTGCCTATACTCACAGACTTGATACTATCAATCATAACAGCTTTAAATAAAATCTATCAATACAAAACAGTGATCTAACAAGCCAGATTTGATTACGATCAGTCATGGTAAAACAGTGTAGGTTTTACAGAGCTTTAGATTAAGTTAATAGGAAATTAAGGATGATTACTGTACTATATCCTGTTATTTTCAGGATTACTGTGTGTGCCCTCAAATCTAGTACAAGTAGAATGACTGGAACAGAATATAATACATCTAAGCAGAGTAGTGTGAGTAATGTGGGTTTTAAATCTTGGTGCACTATTAACAATATAGTGTATCAAGGCCATCTATGTTAGAGATTCTAGCCATCCTTCTCTGCCTCATTTCTGCTATGCTATTTTTCTGCCTTTGTTTGTCTAGTTTTCTCCTTCATTCTACTGCCTGCCCTGCTCATTGAGGCCTTTCTGCCACTGTTCCTAAAATCCTGGTATTTTTTTTTCTCTCTCTAGAATGTCCTTCAGTATTTTCTATAAGGTTGGATTGGTGGTCACAAATTCTTTCAGTTCCTCTTTGTCATGGAAGCATCTTGTTTCTCCATTAATTTCTAGTGACAGCTTTGCAGGATACATCAATCTGGGCTGGAGGTTATTTTCTTTCAGGGCTTGGAATACTTTGCTCCAAGCTCTTCTTGATCTGATGGTCTGTGTTGAGAAGTCTGCCGTGATCTTGATGGGCTTACCTTTATAAGTAATCTGTTTCTTTTCTCTGATGGATTTTAACATTCTGTTTTTATATTGAATTTTTGGTATCTTGATTATTATATGTCTGGGTATAGCTCTGTTTGGGTTGTAGGTGTCTAGAGTTCTGTATGCCTCACATAACTGAATGTCATTTTCTTTTCCCATGCTTGGGAAGTTTTCCTTAATTATTTCCACGAATAGCCTTTGTAATTCACCTGTTTGTATTCCTGCTTCTTTGTTCATATTTCTTATTCTTAAATTAATGATTCTCTTGTCATCTTCTAGCCTTTGTATTGTTACTGCCTATTTCCTTGTTATTTTGAAGAGATCTCTCCTTTCATGATCACACATTGTAAACTTGTCTCCAAATTTTGATAGTCTATCCTTCGTTTCTTTTAAGAAGTTTTGCCACCTTTTAATGGAATTTTTACCTTCCTGGTAGTCTCTTTGAATCTGCTTCATGTATTCTATATTTTCTTTATATTCTTTATCAAATGTTTCTCTCCTTTTTTTGTGTTCTTCCCTTCTTCTATGTCTTCCTGAGAGATGCTTAGCATTTCTTTTATTACTCTACTCATATCTGGCTTTACCTGATTTAATATTTCAGTTTTGAGCTCATCTACAAGTTCCCGAAGATATCTCTTAATGTCTCTGATGTTGTGTGTTTGCCACGTCTGATGTTGTGTGTTTGCCGCCCTTAGTCTCCCTTGTTTTTCCTTCTCCTGGATCAGGGCTCTCAAGGTTCTGTACTGGGGGCCTCCTCCTGCCTGTCTCTCCTGTCATGGCCCTGGCTTCCTCTACACAGGTGTACAGAGGAGGTCCCAGCCCCCTTCCCTGTTGGCCACGTTTCCTCCAAAGCACGCTGGCGAGGGAACTCTGCCCTCTCCTGCCTGCTCTTGTCACTGAGGTGTAAGCAGTGGCTCCATATGCCAGCCCCTACCCACCCGGCCAGCCAAACTTCAGGGGCCTTCACCAGGTTAGTGTGTGCTAGGTGCAGGGAGTCAATTTGGGATGGTCATTGGGTCCCGGCCACAGGCGCGGCCCAGTCCATGCAAATCCCAAGAATCTGCTCTGTGGAGGGAGCAACCAACTGAAGACACTGTTACTCCCAGTTCAGGCTCCTCCGGCCCGATTCCAACATGTCACCCATTTGGTTACACCCTTCCCTTGGTGGGGGGGTCTCATTCCCAGCACTGACAGTGGATTAATGAAGGTCCCTTCACCAGCTCCGCTCTGTGTTGGGCTCACCAGCCCCCCACCTCAGCACAGTTGTGGCTCCTGTGAGTAGCAGCGAGAAAGAGCTTGGGTGGCTTTGCTGGCCAGTGTGAATTCAGGCTGGCACAAACTTGGCAGGTTGCAGTAAAAACGCCATGTCCAGTAACCTTAGCTATTCCAATTGTAGCCCTGAGACTGCATGTTTGACAAGGTTTTTTATGTTTTAATTTCTTCCTGTGTCAAGAGCATCCATCTCCCTCTGTCTGGGTCTCTCCAGGGTGTTTTATTCTGGCATATGAGTTGTTTCTCCCGGGAGGCTTTGTATTTTGTTGCTCACTGATTGGCCATCTTTAGCTCCTCCCTAACTTTATTCTTTTGCAAGTGGATATTCATTGTCCCACCAATCATTTGTGCAAAAGATTATACTTTCCCATAGTATATTGTCAACTCTGTCAAAATTGAATTGGTCATAAATAAGATATTTATTTCTGTCAGCTCTATTGACCTACAGGTCTATTCTTATGCCAGTACCAGACTGTCATGATTACCGCAGATTTATAATGGAGTTTGAAAACATATAGTACAAAACCTTCAACCAACTCTTTTCTTTTCCAATGGTTTTGCCAATTCTGGATCATTTACTTTTCTATCTGTAGTTTGGGATCTGTCTGTCAATGTATATGAAGAAAGCAGTATGAATTTTGATATGTTATATTGACTCTCAGATGACTTGAATATTATTGTCATTTTAACAATATTAATTCTTCCAATCCATGAAAATGGAATGACTTTCCACTTATTAAATCTCTTTTAATTTACAATGTTTTGTAATTTTAGTATTTTGGAATTTTGTGCTACTATTATTAAATTTTTTTCTTATTTGATTCTTTCAGATACTGTTATAAGTGGAATTGTTTTCTAGATTTTTTCTCATTTATTTCAAGTATAAAGGACTAGAATCCCTTACTCACTGATTTTACATTTTGATAATTTGTTGAGCTCAGCTAATTAGTTCTAAGGGATTTCATTTAGGATTCTCCTAAATCCTTGGAATATTCTATATACAAGAGCACTCCATCTGCAAATAGAGATACTACCACCCCCTCCATTCCAAACTGGATGTCTTTTACAAACTTTTATTGCCTATTTTCCTAGCTGAAACCTCTGGGGTGTAAAGTAGAACTAGAAAGACATTCTTGTCTTTTTCCTGATGTTAAAAAGAAAATTATCAATTTTTGATGGGAAACATAGTTTATTGGGAAAGTATCCATCAACAAATAAGTTAGCTGTGTTTTTCCTAAATGTCTCATGTTGGGCCTTGAAAATTCCCTTTTATTCTTAGTTTGTTGGGTATTTTTATCATTCAGGGATGGTCAATTTTTTCAAATATTTTTCCTGAATTTCAGGAGATGATCACATGTTTTTTCTCCATTCTTCTGTTCATATGGTGCATCATATTAAATGATTTTCAGATATTAAACCAACTATGCATTCTTAGCATAAATTCACCTTGTCATAGTATATAATTGTTTTTATAAGTTGATGTATTTGGCTTGCTAATATTTTTCTTGAGGATGAGAGTTTTCTTTTATATGCATGAGAGATATTGATCACTGATTTTCTTTCTTGTTACATCTTTGTTTGGTTTTCCTATTGGGACTCAGAATAAGTTAGTAATTTATGAAGTATAAACATTTCTGAAAAAAATCAAACAGTGAGAAAAACAGAGTTGGAAACTATAAATCCCTTGTTCTGTCTCAGATGTAAACTGCATGTGTTTGTGTGTATACAGACATAAATTTTATGCATAGGTGGCTTGCATGCATATGTCTGTTAATTTTAAAATTATGGCTAATGAATGAAAATTATCTGAGATCACATGATTAAAAAAATAATACAATCATCTTCTGTGTTTTAGTTTCTTGCTCTTGATACAGTTAACCCCATAATCTCAGGAACCAATACATGTTATGGAGATTTTCCAGTCTCTTGTTATACATTCTAGCAAGGCTCCAAAAAAATAAATAGAATTAGATGAGATTTTGATAATGACTGCCAGATTATTAAGCATGCTATTAACCTAGACAATATTCTTCTGATGGGTGGTAACACTCTGCTTCTCTGCTTCACTTTGTCTCTTTCTTTTGTCATTGTTGCCACTGTTATTTGAGACAGGCTCTCTTTATGTAGTCCACAATGGCCTTTAACTTTACATTGTACCCTCGATAAGAATGATAAAAATAGCACCAAACTTCTGTGATCCTCTTCCAAACCATAGTCCCAGTCCAATCATAAACAAATCATAGAATAAAACCTAAAAGATGGATTTTTACAATATACATGACCAAAACTCCTCAAATCTGTTATAGTCCTTATCACATAAGGGCTGCCTGAATACCTGCCAGATCAGCAGAATCCCAAGAAGATAGGGCAACCAAAGGAATGTGCTGTTCTCAGATCAGCATGTGTGAAAATTCTCGCATACCTTCTTAATTCTTCTGTAAATCAAAAATTTGTGTAGAAAAGAATTTCTTAGAAAGTTCACTGAATGGACTAAACAGTAGTTTCAGCAGAACTAAAGACTAACGTATTTATATAGAAGAGAAACAACTAAGAAATCAGCTCTGAGATACCAAAAGAGGGTAAGGAAAAAAAGAAAAAAAAAAACAAGGTAAGAGACAGTGAAGATACAGCAAGAAGCTCCAGGAGATCTAACTGAAATTCCAAAGAAATACAAGAAAGTAATGGATGAGTTATTAAAGTGAAAAAAGTATGAGAATTTTCAGAGTTGACGATTCATCCACTTCTTCAGAATCAGGAAGTCCACGAAATACCAAATAGGAAGAAAAAGAATCACGCATTAAGACAGACCTCAATGAGAAAATCACAAAAGCAGCCAGAGAAAAAAGCTCAATAACCTAAAAAGTGCGTGAATTAGACTAAAAAGTGACTTCTCCATCAAACTGTAGAATAATGATGCTTTCAGAAACATCCCCACATCGCTGGCTATATGGTAAACAGAAACACGAGCCTAGACGTTTGTGTACGTGCTAAAAGTGCAGTGTGCAGTTTGCGATGAAGAAGTACTTAGACAAGAACACGGTGTGAATCCGGGTAAGATGGACTGGAACAACAAACGAGGTCCAATATGTCAACAAAATAGAACTTTTCTTTCGTTAAATGATTAACAGAGTGCTTCCGGTCTGTGGGTCATTTTCCTCTACGAAGTAGTTCGGGGATTTAGGTGTCTTTCGCACCAAGACCCTGGCAAGCTCTGGACCCTCTTGCCAGCTGTATCCAGGGAAAAGAGAAGCATCGTCCAAGCAAGGCACATCCACTTCTCAAAAGTCTTCACCTGGAAGTGACACCTACTACTGTCACTTACATATGTTTGACAAAAACTAATTGCGTAGTCTCAACTAGTCTGTGATCAGAAAAAAAAAAAAGAAATTTTGTTTTGATACCAGAAATCAAATTCAGGACCCTGAGCTGGCCAGCAGGTGCTGTGCCACAGAGCTATAACCCCAGCACTAGACACAATTTTTTAAACAGCTCACAGTTTCCCAAAACAAACGCACATACAAATAATCAGAGAAAAATCCATGTCTTCCATAAGGTGCTCTGTATTCAAATTTTGAAGGGAAATTTTTCTGATTCGGCTAGAATACAATTGTGCGAAATGCAATCAACATACTTAGCAAATTACTTACAACTCGGTCTGAAGTAAGAACATTTATCTACTTTGCTGCACTCAGCTCTAAACAGTGAGTAAGTAGGTGCAGGTCTGAAAGCAGAATAATCTCTTCGAGGCAAAGGAAAATGTTTTCCCTAAAGATTAATTTCTGCCTCTTGTTTTATGATCCCAAACTGAATTGAACCTCAAATCCAGCATTCCATTTTCAAAACTTTCACATTCAGCCCCTATTGGCTCCTGGTTATAAATAAATTATAGTCTTTGAGAATTCTCCACCTTCCTTTGTCACTTGATAACTCATACACAATACATCTGACAAACCACGCTGTCAGTAAACATTTGCACAACTCAACGCCTTGGTGCCAAGAATCTTGTTGACATTTTTTTGCCTGACATGGGAACAAACATGGGATAGTAATTTCGCAAAGATCATGATCCTCATGTCTCCTGTATAATGAAGGAGAACAACTGAAGGAAAGACAGGTGATTTTTCCATGCAGGCTGGAGTCTGGTACCTATACACAGAGAAAGTTACCTGAACTACCTGTCGTGGATTCGCTACTGACGAAGGATAATAATTATACACATTTATGGTTCAAATAAGCTAATTAACCAAAGATATTTGCTCCAGAACCTTGAAGCCTCACAATCCTGTTGTGTTAAGTAGGTGTGCCCTCCCACAAATATTTGCAAGTAGTATTCATTACTTTTCATAAGCCCACAGTCCATATGTTCCACCAGGCTTCTGGCTTTATTAGACTGATACACCTGTTTCTTCAAAGCTCCTGTACCCAAAGCTTTTATGCACCAACCTAACATAACCCCAGCATTCAATAAATAGAAGCTTTTGAGAAATCAGTTTCTCATATGACTCATACCCTTTTTCCTCCTGATTTTGAGGCATAAATCAGTAGCAGCGATGTTTTAAGCCTATCACATATTCTCTACATACTGACATAATTCTTTAAAATTAAATCCAAGCCTGCAGTCAAACAGTACATGAAGCCTCCAAGTCTCCTGCACAAAGGAAAATTGTTTAAAAATTATAACAAACTGGGAATCTAAAAGAATTTCCTAAAACTGCTAAAGAACATCTATTTAAAACATAACAACAGTTAGTTCTTAATGGTAAAATAAATCATACCCTGTCTACTCAGAAACAAGATATGATGCCTGCTATTCTTGTATTTTTTTTTTCAGTATTTTACTGGTCACCTACATGTGCAAGGAAACAAGAAAATGAAGTAGAAATATAAGAATGGAAAAAAGGCAAATCAAAATACTGAAATTAATAAAAATAGGTCTCTTGATACAAAATATAAAATATAAAAATTACATGACATCTCTGTATCCTAGCAATAATGAGTTAGAAAACCTAAGATATAAAGCTCTCTTTTACCATAGAAACAAAAATCTGAACTACACAGCTTACTAAATATGTTCAAGATATTTACACAGAAAATTTAATATCATCCAAGTCACAAGAAATGTCCTAAATAAACAAAAACATATGTTTGTGGATAAAATTCAATATAATAAAAATAACAGCTCTCCCCACATTAACCTATAGCTTAATGCAATTCTAATGAAAGTCCCAACAACACTGTTAATAAGCTAATTCTAGGATTTATATGGAAAAATTAAAACGTGATAACAGATAATTTTGAGTGGAAGGAGAAGAAATTAAGGAGTGATAATATCCCACCAACTATGATAACTCTTTAATAAAGGCACATACGATTTTTTATGTAACAGATTAAAGGAACAGAACAGAATCCAGGAAAGGATCCACACACACAGGGAAACTTTATATTGATGGAAGGATGCAAATGAGAGACTGTCAAATACACAGTACAAAGACAATTATTTATCCACATGGAAAATACATAAAACATGGTTTAAATTATACTTCAAGTATGTTTTTTATTTAATTTTATTTTAAAGAGGATAAAACAGAATAAAATGAATCAAAACAAATCTGTGTAAGAGATATACGACTTTAAGACATTATGAAATCAACAGTAATTACCATAATGCCTTTTGATATCTTCAAAATAGCTGCAGATAACTTTGGACATAGTAAAAATCAAACAGGATAGAACAGAATAGAAACAATAAAAGCAAAACAATGAATACAATAAAGGATTTCAAAAGTAGCCAATAGTAAATCTAAAATTGCTACCATAATATATCTTGCTATCCTTGAAATAGCTTCTCCTGCCATCGCATTTAATGTAATCAAACAAAACAAAAAGAGAATAAAACCCAGCCTAACAAAACAATGGAAATGATACAAAACCTTAAAAAAAGACCATAGAGAATCAACAATGGTCATGACCCTCAGGAGATCCCCTCTAGATGCCCCACTGCTACCATGTACTACTGTCCTCTGAACCTATGATCAGACCACTGGCCCTAGACCTGCAATGTTAGTGAAGCAGCAAAGCACCACAGGCATCCAACTGCACTTCACCTCCATAGCTGTCATCACAACTTGCGTTTAGCCAGTTGCTTACAGGGTGTGTGTGGGGGTGGGTAGGTTGGTACTTCTTGTTTGCCAGCCTGCTCTCACCAGAAGGGGCTGGGGCCTGGCCCTTTGCAGTCCTGCAGCACCCGCGCATGGCACTGGTTCCCGGACTGGGTTTGTTTGCTGGTGTGGCCATCTCCTCCCACCCCACCCCATCTGCAAATGGCCTATTTCAAATGTCTTAAAGACTAAATACAAAAAATTTCTGTTTAAATTTTTTGGAAGAAAATTTGAACAGCAAAAGATATTTGTAAATAAGAATCCCTTCCCGAAAAATTGGTTTGACCTCATTAAAAATTCAAATTTGTATTTTCAGAAGATATAAAAAAAGACAAACTTATGTTGGAAGATATAGTTGTAACATATATAATAGATAAAGAAAAGGAAATCAGAATGCATACATTTTGGTGGCAAATCAATTAAGAAATGAATACTTATTAAAAAACTGTTCTATGACCAAGAAACTCAAAAAATAGGAAAGAAAAATGTGATAAAACACATAAAAGAAATGAAAATTAAAACTGTATTTCATTCTTATGAGATTGATATCTTAAAGTTTGATCGTTTGAAGCATGCACAGGATGGGGGGTCTCTCTAATGCTCACAGGACATGAAATTGGCACATCTACCATGGAAGGTGCCACACTGAAACCAGTGCTCCCACTTACAGTTGTATATTCCTGAAAAAGTTCCCATATGTGTGCTAAGAGTGTTCAAGGGTGTTAATCAGCATCACTTGTGAAAGCAAACAAAAATGGAGCAAGGACTTACATATTATCTTTAAAGAATAGAAAAATAAATTATACCATGTACATGGTCATTTTCCAATAGTCTAATTTATATGTATTAACGTAGGTTAAAACCACAATGCCTAAGTTTGGATGAAACTTGTGTATCAAGTGGGATGGGAGAAACATAAATGTTTATTACATTGTCATCTAACTTTTCAGAGTGCGTGAAATAGTCCATAATTTTTAAAATAATAACAAATTACTATTTTACACAACATTAACCAGAACAGGTTAAGTCTGGGAATTTCCTAAATGACTTTTCTCCTGTGAAGTAGCCAGTCTGAACAGGCATCACAACTTTTAGCAGCAAAATGATTCATCTATCACTTCACTGAATTTCTACTGATAATTTTATTGTTTAGCACTAAGTTGTGTCACACATTAAAAAAATTTTGTTAAATTTTGAAATGATGAGACTACTTTTTTGCCTAAATTGTACAATAATCATCCTCCTTGGAATATGTTATCAAGAGCTCTAAATAATGACAGCCCGTAAATTAACTAGATCTCAGGCCATGATCTCATTCTTTGCCACTAATGAATGCGAAGAATTTAGGAAAGTTCTGTTTCCTCCCAGACTTTCATTGTTATCTTGTATGTAATGTAGATTTGAACTGAGGATTCCCAAGAATTCTGACTCTAGTAATTCAGTGACCAATTTGACATGACATGAGTAAGCATGCTAAGTTCAAATAATTTATATATATGAATATCATATGTGAATTATACATATGTATGATATCTGAAGAAAAAAATAGCTACTAAGTAAAAAAAATAGATGGCCAAGTTAAGAAGTTAAGCTTGCTCTTAAATGCAAAGAGTAATCAATTGATTTCCCAGGTTTTGAGTAAGGAGCTGGTTGAAAAGTTACACAACTGAATTTAGAGTATCTGCCAATAACCAATTTTCAAAATTCAAGCTGCATTTAGAGTCAGACTTTGTAAACTAAACATAATTTCAATTTAATTTCAACTTGTGTCCATAATAACCAATTGTCCCAAATCCTTCCATTTTTCTCTCCCAATAGCAAGATGCAAGACTTTAAATACTTCTGTAATGATAGTAAACATAGACTTCAGCCTCTACAACTGCAGCATAGTATTTGGTGCTGCTCACCTGTGCACTGCCTATAAAGACCTATGTAAAAAGAAGTCCACCTTGGAAGCGGAATCCAACACCAGAGTTCAGATGGTTGCAGAGGGTTTGTTTGTTTGTATGTTTTCATCATCTTTTTTTTTTGCATGTTAGATGATAATGGCTTTCACATGAACCATTTTCTAGTTTACAAGTAGAAATCTTTCTAAGATTATGTTGTAATATTAAAGAAAAGACATCTTCAGTATTGAACTAGCAACTGAATTTGGGTGTAAGTCAGCTCTCAAAATCCACCAATAGTTATTTATTCTTGAAAAAATTCCCATATGTGCTCAGAGTGTTCAAAGATGTTAATCAGCATCACTTGTGAAAGCAAGCAAAAACTGAGAAAGGACCTGAGTATTATCTTGGATGGCTTCCCATCCCTTGCTGCATACCAAAGAAAAGGCAGCTAGACTAATCCAAAAGTCTATCATATAGGGTCCATGATTAAAAATAATAGGGGTTCAACAAACAGGATTCATTTTAATTCCATCCACCTCTTTTGGTTTTTGTTTAGTTGTTTTTTCCCCTTCCTTTCCTGTCTCAGATTATAGAATAATCTGGGTTGATGAAGAAACCATCAGTTATATTGCCATTTTCTACCATTTTAGTTAACCATCTCTGAATTCAACTAACTGCAAATCAAAGTATTCACATAAATTATATCTATATTAAACATGTACAAACCCTTACTATTATTTCCTAAACAATATAATTATTTACATAGCATTTACATTGTGTTAGGTATCACACATAATCTAGAGATGATTTAAAGTATGGAGCATGTGCATAAGTTTACATGCAAAAACTATCCCTTTTTTTTTTTAAAAGGAGTTGAGTAACTACAGATTTGGGTATCGGAAAAGAACCCTAAAACCAATCCACCACAGGTCCCAAGGGGCAACTGTATTTAACAATATGCTTTTTAACAAAGTAAATTATTCAGTACATCTTCATCCTAATAAATAAGACAATGGTCCTAGTACAGATGAACATTTCCTATTCTTGTAAGTTGTTACTATCCTTTGTTTCTCATTTTTGGACACAAAATGGTATCGTTATTTTTAACAGTCCAATTGTTCTTTTAAATTTACCAATATCTTTTAATTTCTGTTATTTATTATATTCCTCCCATTTCCTCTGGCTACATTTGTCTTGGCAAGATGATTATTCTTTAGAAAAGTATGTGGATGGAAAGTACATCTCAAATTATCTTTAGTTTACCCTCACCTTTGCATAACAATTTAGTTGTATGTAGAATTTTTGACTCTCAGCTATTTCTTCCTCAGGAATTTAAAAATGTTTCCTTTGCTGTGTTCTGAAATATATGATTACAGATGAGAAGTCTACTGGTAATCTAATTTTCTTAGTAGGTGTTCTTAACCAGTGACCTGACCTGTGAGATCAGGTTCTCTCTGAGATTCTTTTTCACTTTAATATTTTGCCATCTCATTCTCAGCTGCTTGAAATTTTAAATGTACTTTCCTCGTGTCTCTCTTTAACTAAGGGGAATTCTCAGCCAAGTTCTCTTCAAAAATTGCCTCTTCAGTACTGCCTTTAATTTCATCTTCTACATGTAAACTGGGCTCACTAAATCTAACCTCCATGAAATTTCATTCAGGGTGTATAAATTTGGGTGAGCTCTTTTAGAATTCTGAGGCTCAGATAATATGAGATTTCTAAATCAAATATACAAGGCCTATACATTTTCTAGAAAAAAATTACTTTTCAAAGATCCATAGCAAGGTTAATTATGGTAAAATTATAAGGGACTAAGGGAAATCTCCAAAATATTCCCTTCATAGTAATACTTGAAATATAGAAAACACAATATGCTTAATACAAAAGTAACTTCAATTTTTAAAAGGTAAACTTGAGACCCAGAGAGAGTAAGAATGATTTCATTTCAAGCAATTGTCAAATTCAGGTCTAAAGCCAAAATGTCCTAAATTTCAGAATACTTTATTGACTGTCTTTCCACATAACTATCCAAAAACTTTAGAGACATTTTGTCCAGTACATCAAAATCTATACTCAGATCATTTTCTGATCTAACAATGGAGAATCTTGACTATTAGGATACATAAGTGACCTGGTGGCTGCTGCTGTAACAATGAGTGATCCCTGACTCGCCCGGCAGCGTGGGCAAATTGGCCCTCAACCACTGAGCAACACCCGTGGGGCCAAACAAGAACCATTCACTTAAAGAGGCAATGCTGGAAATACTGTGAGGTAGAAAGCCTACCCATATAGATGCTGAGTATTTGCTCAAAGTACAGGTAAACTACACTGATTACCCGTGGATGGCTACAAAAATGAAGTTTCTATCAATATTTTAACAACTATGTTTAAGAGCTAATTGATAGAAATTGGCTTAATGGCCTAAATTTCCAATCTGATGTATCTTATGTACCCAAGGAAGCTGATGGCTGGTTAAGATATAAAAAGAAAAGGTAAATCAAGCATGCATGTGATCAACCAGACCAGATAAGCATGCCAGGAACATGGTTCTTCTTTGAAAGGAGAAAAAAGTAGAACTAAGGAATAGCCACAGGTTACTTTAATCTAGCAATTGGTGAATAATTTTAATATTCTAGTGTGTGGTATATGTCTGGTACTCTACTAGAGATATCATGGGGGGAAAGGTCAAAAAAATGTTATTAGCAGCTAAGATAATAAATGCTGTGCATGTGTTTTCTTCTTCCCTTCATAACAGAATGGAAATGAGAGCTCATATAAAGAGATCCCATTCTGAGAACCCTCAGTAAGGCAAAGAAAGATATAACTGGACTTTGCCCACAAATATATAAAGAAGTGATTCTAAGTCAAACAAAGATGACCAGCCATGCTCACAACCTGCCCCACTCACCCTTTGCTCACACACACAAAAAAAGAAGCAATCATAGAGGAAGGAGGCTTCTTAACTGAGCCTAAAAGAATGAAGGAAATGTGGATAATGAAACGTGAATATGTTAAGGTGGAGAGAAAACATTGTTTTAATCACATTTTTAAAAAGTGGGAAAGGAGATTGTCAGTGTGTCTGCAGTGGTAAAAACAAATTAAAAGCTTTGGGGCTTATAGAGAAAGGAAGGTACTTGAAACAATCATTAGAGGATAGAATTAGGCAGGTAATAGAGGAAGAACGAATAACAGAGTCGATGTACAATGACCCAGGAGGAAATAGAAGTTTTGTGGGCCATTTGGGTTTAATTATGAGTCTTTCTTCGGCAGCTTGCTGTGGTTAGGGGCACTAGAGAAGAGAGGAGCCTTGGAAGGCTGGAGAATATGATTAATGGGACCAGAAAAGCCAAGTGGGCTGCAAAGATCACCCTGGAGTCAGTGAGCATTTAGTCCCTGGCAAAGAGTGAATCTAATATATGTTACCAGGGGAAATGAACCATTGAGGCTGACAATTACAACTTACAGTGACTGAACAAGAATGGGGTAAGAGCATAGAATTGATGGATCTAGGGCAACAGAAACCAATCAAAAAGCAGGGTTAATTCCAAAGGAAGTTAGTCAGTAGTGCCAATTATATCACCCCAAGGGATCTGGAAAACCTGACTCACATCCAAACTAATGTCACTATCCATGAACCTGAGGAATCATTAGGCATCAATGATGTAGAGTTCCGTGGTTGTACAGTCAAAATCCAAAGGAGGTGGAAATTCTGGATTTAAATAGAAAGGCTACAGTGTCTTGTGTTCTTAGTGGTGTCCAACCCACAAGCAGAGAATCTGCTAAGGACTCAGCTCCTCAGCTGAGGGATCAAGCACCAAGACTATGCTTGAATCCCAGCAAAAGATAGAGCAAAGTCAGAAACCTAGACAGAAGGTAGCCACAGAAGTAGAGGACCTGCTATGGGGCCTGGGAGGAAATGCTCAACTAAATGTTTCATTCAAAACAAATTAAGCTGCAGGCCCTCTCACAATCCCACCATAAAGCTGAAAGAGTGGAAATATTCTTCTGACTTTATTCAGGCTTGGTTCTTATCATCTCAAGTTGAGAAGATCTGGCCTCAAACTGTGGAGCTTTAATGTCTGTGGTTCAGTGGTCATCAAAGAGGAGTAACTTTTGTTTCCCATAATAGATATTTGACAATGTCTGGAAACACTTTTGATTCTCAAGAATTGGATGGGGGAACTATTAATAGCCAATGAGTAGAGGCCAGAGAGGTTGCTAAGCATCCTATGATGCACAGGATGGCACCCCACAGCAAAGAGTGGTCCAGCCCAAAATATGAATCTTTTCAAAGCTGAAAAACTCAGTAAAATAATGAGTCTGGAATGGACAAGAATCAACAATCAAGAGAAAATTGCTATTATTATGTGTGTATTCATTCATTCATTCATTCACTCACTCACTGAGTCTTCCAACACTTAGCACATATTACATTCCAGAGATTGTTCTGGATACCAGAAAGACAATGGTGATCCAGAAATAATCCTTAGGGCTGAGGGTGTGGTTCAAAGATAGAACATGTTCATAGCATGTGCAAGGCCCTGGATTCAATCCTTTATATCAAGAAAGAAAGAGGGGAAAGAAGGAAAGGAAAGAGAGAGGGAAAAGAAAGAGCACAAGAGAAACGAAGATAAAGAAGTGGTTCATACCCTCAAGAAGCTGTTAGTCTAAAAGGAAAATTTCAACCTCAAAGACTCTATTAAGTTTTATCAAAAATACCAAAAACCAAAGCACAAATTACTATTCTTTTCCTCTATTCTAGGCTTCACAGAATAATTTGAGACATCCTAAAAGAAAAGCTTGTTTGGGGGTTTAAAATCACAGTGAGGTACCTTTAAAAAGATATAATATATGTCTAACATTCCCATTGATTCCACAATGGCTCTGGGAGGAAAAGGCCAAGAGCAAGAGTGTGGGTGAGGGAAGCAGCAGACGGGGTGGCTTCAGGAAGAGGCATCCTGAGTATTCCCCACACTCTGGTGACCACGCAGGAAGGAACTGCAGCTTACTTAGGAGTAGTTTGGAAGGAGACCACAGTTGTGTACAACTCGGTTTGAAATATATCAAAGTACGTCAGGGATTTAGCCCAGTGGCATAAGCACCTGCCTGGCAAGTGCAATGTCATGAGTTCAATCCCTGGTACCAGAACAAAGCAAAACAAAATATCAAAATGTAACGTGGCTTGAGAAGGAGACAAAGATGATCCTTGGGTGAAAATGTGATAAATTAGCACAGCGCAACGTGAATGGTGGGGTCTAAGTAGTAGGCTCACTCTTAAAATCTTTCCTTGTGTTTGAAAATTGTTATAAAATGTTGAACCAAATGCAGTTTAACTCCCCACTCCTTATTTAACAAGGAAAATGTCAAGATTTAATTTTTATATGTGGTTAAGTAGACACTAAAAATCTGTCTGAACAACCTTAGTTCCCTCTAAAGCAGAGCTGCAGAAAGGCTCATCTGACGTGTGGACCACGGACCGGAGTCACTAGCATCACCTGAGAGCTTGTCAGGAATGCAGTATCTGAGAAGCCAGAACATTCTCAATAAAAATGTGCATTCTACCAAGATCTCCAGGTGATTCACATGCACATTAAAATTCGGGGTAATAGAAAGATCAGTGCCTTTGCAGATCCGTGTTCTGCTTTTTGTTCATTTGTAATTAAAAAAAAAATACTTTGAATTTTTTTTTTTAATGTTCTGGGTACTGTTTTAAGTGGTAGGGGAGATGCTAGAATATAGGAAGACAAAAAGGAAAGGAAGTGGGTCCTCTGGCCGAGGAAGAATCTAAAGTGCTAACTAAAGCCCGTGCCTTCACTCTGAGATGGGACTCACTGCACTAGAGCAGCTGTTCCAACCTGGGGACACGCGGTCACAGTGATGGCACAGCTGGCAAGCCTGGAGGCCCGTGCAGAGAGACACAGCAGGGTGGGGAAGCCGGCACGGGGGTGCTGCACTGGCTGGTGCTGTTGGTCCATGGCTGAGATTAACTAAGGGTCACAGAGAACACAGTGGCACAGTGCCAGAGTGCCAGGGACCAGGCCAAACAAGCAACTTCTCATCTCCAACAAACTGAACAGGTAAGACCTCCCAACAGACCTGAAACCCAAAAACCAGCTACACCTAGAAGATCCCTCAGAGAAGTAATCATCACCTAAGGGTCCTAAATACCACCAAGAAAGCAGCCCACCATGGGCAACATACAAGCACCACCCCAGGAATTAAACTAAAAAGAGAAAAAACAAAATGAGGAGACACTTAAGCAAAATGCAACCCCAGACATCCAGTTCACCAAAGGAATCCTGGGGGCAATGAGGTGGGATGATCTGAAGGCCCCCACCAGGTCTCTCTCAAGTGGTAACAAAGCAATTGAATGAGGCTCCAAAAAAATGAAATCAGAAATAACCTCTCAGATAACTACAGAGATTACCAAAATATACATCATGCTTAGCAACATTAGAGCAGACACAGACAAAAAAAAAAAAAAGACACGCTTAAGAAAATTATGGAAGGTCAGCATAGGAAAGAAATGGAATCCATAAAGCAGATTCAGGCAGATATCCAGGAAGAAAAAAACTCCATTGAAAGTATTGGAAGCAGATTATGCCAGTGTGAGGACAGGACCTCAGATATTGAAGACAGGTTGGCAGTTAGTAACCAGGAAAAGAAAGATTTCTCAAAAATAGCAAGGGACCATGAGAAATCAATCCAGTAGCTGCTTGATGAGACAAAGAAGAATAACTTAAGATTGATTGGAGTCACTTAAATGGTAGAGATAAGCAATGATTGGGATCCTTCTTTGCTTATGTTCTAGTGAAAGAAGATAAGAAAACAAAAATTTTAGAAAATGTATGTGCAAGACAGAAAGTAAAACATGTAAGATACTAAGTAATACTGGTCAGAAGCTATGTTAACTAGGAACCTCATTAAATATTAACTAGACTCCTAAATGATGTGTTAAGCACTGTGGAAGTGAGGAGAAGATAGAAAACAGTAAGAGAACATTGCGTATAAAATTTTGAAACAGGTACTAAAGCAGACATGTCTTCACACTTCTGTAGCAAAGATGTTTCATCTGTAAAATAAAGGTTTGGGACACAATATTCTCTAAATTTCTTCTTAATTCTCTGACTTCCTCTTTATTTTTAAGATGAATATTCGTAATCCTTCCTAGAATACTGATATCAGTATATCTGAGACCAGTTTGTCTCTGGGATTACATGAAACCACAACAATGCTTAGCTCAGAGCTACATATTTAGTGAAGACAAATAGACATATATTTTTAGGGTGACAAGCATTAAAATGTCCCTAGGAGCCCTACGTGGTGATACACTCCCCAAATCCCAGCATTCTGGAAGACTGAGATAGGAAGGTCACAAGTTTGAACCTATCCTGGGCAATTTAGCAAGATCCTGTCTCAAAATTAAAAAATAATAATAATAACAAAAATTACAAGGTCTTGGTGCAAAAACCTGTGTTCAATTCCTTATATTGGAAAAAAAAATCCTGTATTAACTTTCCACTGATGTGACAAATTACCTGAAATAAACAAATTACTAAGTTAAAAAAGAAAACATTTTTTATTTGGCTTAAGAGGTCACAGTCCATGGTTGGCAGGCTCCATTCCTCTTAGGTTTATGCCGGGCAGGACACTTTAACAGCAGGCGTGTGTGGTGGAAGAGGGCGCTCATGTCACGGAGATACGGAAGCCAAGAAAGCCGAAGGGATGAACGCCTAGGGTGTCCTTCAGGGACACGCTCCCAGTGACCTACTTCTTCTTCAGCTAGCCCTGCTGCCTAACATCCCCACCATCACCTAACAGCACCATCAGCTGGGTACAAATTTTCAAAACATGAGTCTTTGGAGGACATTCCAGATCCAAACGATTTCATGGTTCTGATTAGCATTT
This sequence comes from Hydrochoerus hydrochaeris, assembly GCA_004027455.1. NCBI lineage: Eukaryota > Metazoa > Chordata > Mammalia > Rodentia > Hydrochaeridae > Hydrochoerus > Hydrochoerus hydrochaeris. The sequence continues at coordinate 134,991 of PVLA01000501.1, forward strand.
CTGTTAACTCATCATTTGGAAATCTGTTCCTTGGCTATTTTCTTATTGCTTCACCTTTCAACTTGGAAAAAAGACAAGGTAATCAATAATAGCCCATCAAGGACTTAAAAGCTCAGAAAACCCGCCCATTAGGACCCTCAAAGCATCATTCCTGTAATATTCTGTTTATTAGTTCATACATCAAAGAAGAATTCACCTTCCAAGGATGCCAAGATCTCAGTCGCTGCCGCTTGACAGGGAGTTATGATATCTAGTGAATAGGCCAAGGAATACTTAAATCTACCTCCATTGAGCATCCCTGGAGTTTCTTCCAGAAGCCACTCACACATGAAACAGAAGCAAAATGGAAAACAATAGCCATGCTACACACCTTACCATACTGGACCTGCTGAAAGAAAAATTATAGGTATCCTACCAGCCAATCCTCCGCTCTTTACCTTAAAGCAGGTTTACTTTCTCAAATCTGCTCCACCTTAAGATACACAACACTTCCCTCAGCCTAGAACTCTATTCCCTCTCACGGCTCTCTTCAACTGGCCAAATTCTGCCCATCATTCAGGTCTCCTGGTCCTCTCCTTTACCACTCTGGACTTCTACTATCACACTGCCTCTGTCACACTGTGCTATAACATCGTGTTGACTTGCCTGCAGCCCCATTGCATGTTAAGAAACATGAGATGTGACCAGCTGTGATGTCACAGGCCTGTAATCCCAACTACTCAGGAGGCTGAGACAAGAGGATGGCAAGTTCAAGGCCAGCCTAGGCAACTTAGACCCTATCTCAAAATATAAACAAACAAACGAATAATTAAGGCTGGAGGTGTATCTCACAGGTAAAGCATCTCTAGGTTCAACCCTCAGTAACACACACACACACACATACACACATGTCATGCGCATCTCTTCCAACTTCCTTAACCCATAATTGAACTGCAATCTCTGCTATAAAATAGGTGCTTTATCAAATGAATGAGCATAATTTTCATTTGTCTCTTTACTAACTTGTCTAACCCTATCCAACCATTTTTAGATCTATGTCCTTCACAACAAATTAATTAATTAAACAAGAAAAATTTTCAGAACTAAAGCACTTAATATGCAAAAAAAAAAAAAAAAGAATTTCTTTTCAAGAGTCTCTAGGAAAGGAAGCATGGTATTTTCAAAAATACGGAAGAATTTTTTTTCCAAAATCCAGGAATTCTTGACTTCTGTGACAGCTGAAATAAATGCACTGCCTTAATCACCACTATTCTCTCAGAGCAGTTTGAGGAAACATGTTTTTCTTTTTGTTTTAAACAGGAACAAATTGTTCAGGGTTTGGAAAAGCCAGACACGAATCAAAGAGTCCCTCCTCTTTCCTTTCACACGTCCTTGCTCTCTGCTCAGATATTCACTGACCTGCAGATGAAACCTCCTTCTTTCTCACCTCCTAATGGGCTTGTGTGAAAGAAATCGTGAGCACTCCTCTGCAGCCGGCCTCGGGAGGCTGGCCTGAAGGAGGAGAATGGTGAGTTGTTACCTTGACAAGGGGCGCACTGAACCCTCAGAGCTGGGATCTAAACTGGAAGAAAGAACTAGGCTTGAAAATTACCTCTTCAGATGCTTGGACATACTCAGCAACTTGTGGAACCACCCCATTCATCAGACCAAGGGAAGAGCACGATACCAGTTCCAAAATTCCTTCTGGCATCTTCTAACTCTGAATCAATCTAGTTGTTTGGGCTTTTGTTTTGTTTGTTCACCTTTAATTTTTGGAGGTGTACAGGAAATCAAGCTTTACTGAATGTTCTTAAGTGGTAGGAATTGAACAAAATAATTCTATGTGCATTATCTATTTTTATTTTCATTTCACCAACACACACACACACACACACACACACTGAAGCTCAGAAAGCATATAATTTAGCTCTTGAATTAGACAGTAAGAGAGTCTAGATTTAAATCCAAGGATAGCAGATTCAAAACCTAGTATATTTTCCTTTGCACCTAGAAATTTGTACCTTGGAATAATCATAGGAATATGCCCAGACTTTTAGAGCAGCCCAAAATGAATAAGGGGTCTACATAACTTATAATATTTCCATAACAATTCTATAGGAAACCAGTAGCTGATTCCAGGTAGACTATTATTTACAAATGTTTTCACATATGGAAACTTTCCTGACAGTATTTTGACAAAGGGTCACTGTTTTCTCAAATAGTCTAACTTCCATTAAAAATTGCAAGTGATCCCAGAATCCAGGAGCCTTACTGCATGTGTTCCCCATACTGGAATATCTTCTTGTGGTTCCCCATCTACTGAACTTAAAACTCTTAAACTATTTATTCTGTAAATCTTAGTTGCTGCTATGCCTTCTGCAATATCTCCAGGTAGTCAGAACTTTCTCTACCTTTTGTGCATCTATATTTTTAGCTTCCATCCAGATATACTGTAATGATTTGTCCATCTTTACTCTACTACAGCGTGAGCTCCTAGAGGGTAGGAGGTCAGATTATATAGTTCATTCCTGTGCGGCTTATTCCCAGTCCTGGCACTCATGACCCATTATTAAAAGTTTGTTGAATTGACCTAGCAGAGAACACAGTTGTAAAGGCAACTAGCTGTAATGCAATTGGATAAAAGCTACCACTAAAATAAGTTCAAGACAATGTGTAAATGTGTAAAAGCAATCCATTCATTCTATTTAGAAAATGGGCTATTCAGGGAAGTTATTCAGTGAAACAATAGGTGAATCAAACTTTAAGAATGAGTAAAACTTTGCCAGAAGCAGAGGAAATGAGAGAAAAGGCAGTTCAAAAATAGAAAAGCCTAAGAGAAGTCCAGAAAATAGGAAAATACTACAAGAAGCTGAGAGGGAGATTCAGGGTTTTATCTTCTTGAACTTTTAGGGAGAGAATCAAAAAAACAACACTTAAAAGCATTGAGAATTTTGCTTAGCAATATCTAATATAGTATTTGCATGGCAGCATATCCCTGAACTAGTTCTTTTTAGGAGGTCTTATAGCCATAGGTAAGGGTGAAGCTGGCCTCAAACAGACTCCCCTCTGACTGCCTAAGGAGTCCCGGAGCAGTGGTTCTTTCCTCTACATACCTAGAGGGACACTTAGAAGTTCTCAAAGACCCTGATGTCTAAGCCACTTCCCAGGCTAATCCATACGGAGCTTCTGTAGATGGCCCCACACTTCACCATGTTTTAAAGCTCTATAGTTATTTTCAAGACACAGTCAACTCTGAAAACTGCTGTCCCAATAAGCGAAGAAACTATGGACAGTTTTGATGGACACTATGAGATCCAGAGAAGTGCACAGCCCTGCATTTTTAAGTGGCACGCCAAGCAATTCTCAGACAGGTGAGCTGTAGATCAAACTAGGGGAAACCCTGCTGGCACAGATTGGCCTCTTATCTGTGTGGTAAGGATCACAGAGTCAGAGTTCACCTGTGGGAAAGTCACTCTCTAATCACGGACCATGGTTACATAACTGCAAATTCTGATTTATTCTTATTTCCAAGGACAATGATGAACACAACTTTCTGAGAAGAGCCATGAGTTTGCATGAAAAAGTGGAGCCAAAAATGTGATATAATTCATGACTGCAGTTGCACAGATTGCTTCTCCACTCACTGTATCATTTCCTAGCATCACCTACTCCCCTGAAAGCTGTGCTGAGCAACAGCACATACTGGCCAGAATACTAATGAGTGTTGATTTCAAAAGAAAATACACTTTTAGGACAAAAGCAAATCCTTTTAAATAAATAAATGTGTGCAAATATACACATACTAGCCAAATTTCATATATAAGAAATTTTCTTTCTTCTAAAAATATTTTCCAAGTTAGTGCTTATATAACATATAACAGCATAGGACACTTATAACGTTCTATAAATTAGAAAAAAGTTAGGTTTTAACTAATTAAAAAATATATGCTTATAATTTTCCAAAGATAATAAATATTTTATTTTGCTCTACATTTAACCTTCTCAAAGGTCTTCCTGAATATGAATCAGTAAATATTTGGTACTTGGTCAACAGAGTTTCTCTGTAGATAATCATCTCAAGAGTTCAGGTCGGGGATTGTGTCCTGGTAGGCTGGCTTGTCAGGGGTCTTCTCTATAGTTAAAGCAAAGAATATCCGGGAGGGCAGAAAGAAAAAAAATTCAGAGGTGTATGGTATTGTGTAGCAGCATCTTTTCCTACATAGAGAAGGGCTGAAGTGTTTCAGACTTCAGCATTACCTTTTTATAGAGCAAGAGCTCCTAGGACTGCCCACACTAGAAGTTACCGCCCCCTGTCTCATTCGACGGTGCCTCACGTGTCCCCCACAAGAGTGAAAATGCCCACCACTCCACCACCACCGGAGCGGACAGAGCTGTCGACCATAAACCTGTCCTCTGCCAAAAACCTTGGTGGGCTTGGGAATGGAATATGGGAGCTGCAAATAGTTGGAATGAATCGACTTTGTGAAACAAGAAGCACCCAGTTGGCATCTGGCTTCCAAAGCCATTTTATTTCCATGCTTTAAAGGAATGTCATGAGAAAAGTCATGTGCAAATTAGGTGAGTTACTTAGAAACAATTTTAATGCAATTAATTTGATAGACTCAAGCATTACTCAGGCTGCCCTACTCACTGCTGGGTTTCTATTACCCATTTCCCTTTTTGATATTGTTGTTCATTACAGTGTTACCTAGTATGCCTCTTCACGCAGTGCTCTGTAAATGCAGAGCTGGTCGTAGAGCATAAGCCACTCTGAGGCAATGAAAAACATAGTTAATATTCGTTTAGATGAGAGAGAAAGCAGGCAGCTATGGTGCAGAGAGAGGGATGACAGAAACCACTGTTGGTGATTTCAAGTTAAAAGTCAGCCACGCAGAGGAGCATGCTCGCAATCCCAGCAGTTGGGAGAAGGAGGAAAGAAGGTTGCAAGTTTGAGTCTCACCTCGGCAACCCTGCAAGACCCTGTCCCAGAATAAAAAAGGGCTCAGGATACAGCTCAGTGGTATAGGACCCCTGGGTTTAATCCCCAGTAAAATCTAAATTTGGAACACTGGAGGACATGGGAAGAAGACAGAGAGCTTCCTCCCAGAAACTCAAGCGTCCCCTCCACCTCACGGCCCGTTTCCCCGACGAATGCCTCTGGTTGGGTATTCCAGGCAATTCACTGCCTCATCCAAGTATGTCCAGAACCATTTTCAGTCAGAGGCTTCTGGCAAGAGACCTCATCAGTACCGCCGAGATGGTCACATTATCTTCCTTCATGTTGACAAGGACAGGCTCTCCACCAGTCTCCTCACACTCTTTCATACCTCCCAGCCCTTTTTCAAAATGAAGACATTTTTTTCAATCAGCCTTTTCTGTCCACATTACCTCTCTTTGTAAGTGATGTTCTAATAATCTATTGTCTACCTCAGGCTCATTTCGGTGTCCAGGTAATTGACCGGTAATTCAACTCTAATATTGGAGAAGGTGCTGGAAAAAAACGATGCTTAAAAAAAAGCTTTCATTAGTACTAAGTCATCAATGGCTTTTGTAAGTGATGATAAAGCATTAAGAATACTTAGGAAAACTGATTATTCTGAAGAATTAGGACAGGACGGGGCCATTGTGTAATATTCTCCTTCAGTAGTTATTATCGTTTTATTCTTTAGCTGGTTTTATTTGGCTATGGGTTTAGGATGGTTGAGTCCATAAGCAAGAATGAAAAAAATTTATGAGCTTTCAAAATACTATCTAGTTAAGGTACATAAAACATTTTGGGCATCCACTGTAATTTAGAAAACTTTTCAAGTGTATGGTTATATTTGAATTCTCCCCCCACCATCCCCACAAAAGTGTGAAGTTGAAAAGGTGGACATTTTGTATTTACTATAATTTGAAGATTAGGAAACCATGATTGGTAAGAATTATGTTCATTTCACAAGGTCACACAGCCAGGATGTAATAGAAGTCTCTTTATACCAAACCATGTTTCATTTTCCACTTCAACTCAGGAGATCTCCACCTGCCTCTCTGGAGATGAAAAAGTTTAACCATCACATAACCAAACAGAACTGAAGGAGAATAATCACCAGGCAAATTTATATTATCTCCTTCTCTTCCTGTAGGAGTTAATCCACACAGAACTTTCTTCAGAAACTTAAATGAAGATTCAAAAGTCCCATGACGCTTCTGATCACTCAGGTAACAAAAAATCCAAACTTCTTTTGCATCATGAACACAGTTTCAAATTCATAGCTAACAGTGTCCAGTGACAGGCTCAAAACTTCAAATTTGATTTGAAATTAAATCATCTCCTTTTCTTTCCCCATAAGACTTTTGATAGGTAATATTAAGAGACAAAATTACAACAAATTTATATCAGCTTTTATTTATGACTCTGGAATTGGGAAGTCATCTAAACCAGATCAAGTTAAAGGTCTCCAGTATGCCACACGGTCCGACAGCATATATGGTCAGAAAACAGAAATGGGGGACAGAGATACCAGGTAAAGTGGCTACAGCTTCAAGTTTGAAGTTTGAAAATGTTTGAATACTTGGTCCCTTGGGACTCACTGGAGCTCAGCTGCTGTCATTGGTGGGGATTCATCTATTTGCTACAAAAGTATGCTTCTAGATTGGACTCCCCTTAGTTCAGGTACTAAGTTAGCTTGCAGGTAATTACGTAAGGATTCATGTACAGCGCATTCTCAAGCCAAATTTAGTTTAGTTTAATAGGAGGAAGACAGACAAGTGTTGAAAAGAGGGTGGAGGAGTCCTTCTTCCTTGTACCACCCCGTCTCCATATTGCTAAACTGGTTCTCTTGCTTTTTTCCAAAGTCAAAGAGTGTTGAGAGGAGAGTTGAGAGTAGGGCCAAAAAAACTGACAACTAACTAGTCCTATCGTAAAACAGTCCCACACTTTCCTATAACACTGACGCTCAAGAGCTGTTTTACGATTTCTTAGAAAGAGCTCCATTAGAGGACTTCAGCCGAAATTCCCCTGATAATGAGTCATGCCTCCTCCTGCAGCTCACCCATCTAAAGCAAGGCAGCCTGCCTCGTGCCTGTTTGAGTCCTTAAACAAGACGCAAGTGCTGGTCTCCTCTGGGTGCTGATCTCATGACGAACTCAGTGAGTGCGCCCTCTGAGTCCCTTGAGCTAGGCGAGATAGGGTACCTCACCCTTTCCCCTTGGATAGTTAGAATCACAGCACAGCTTCTTGCAGAGAAATCCTCTTTAAAAACACCTTCTTGCATCCTATTTTTCAGACCGTCTGCAGAAGAGTTATAAGAGTCACACAACTGGCTTTGAGACATAACGTTGGAGATTTGACATTTCGATCTGGAATCTCTGCAACAAATATATTATTAACTCTGTGTACCTTCATTGAAATTTTCAAATGTTACGTCAAATACACAGAAAACATGATTCCTGCTCTTTGAGATTCCTTTCTAACTGAGAAGGCAATGGGTGTGTGAAACTACATGAGGACAGGAGCCTCACTGACCACAAGTCCTACAGATGGTGGCCCAGGGAAGAAGGCCAATGGGCACTGTTGTAGATTCTATAGGTCTCACAGTAGGGCAAGCAAGGGGCCAGAATATGGGGGTGCTCCATAGAGAAGAATCACCACAAAAAAACCAAAAGTGTAACACTAAGATGTTAGGATGATATTTTAACTAGCTCTCCAAATCCTCTATTTCTATCAGTAACATCTTCAAGCCACCAATATGACTCACCTTAATTAATGCAGTAACCTCCACGTTGGGAAGCATTGGCTTAAAATATTCCTCCTCCCTGCCAGCTTTGCCAGTTCATGCCCTCATCTGGGTGATTATTCCCCCTCAGTTTATCTTCTGTAGTTTTCCCTACCCAGCTACCCCAGTCATCCCTCCAAACTGCTCTATTAGTTTATCTCTGCCTCTCTTCACCCTCTCCTATTTCAAGCTTATCTTCAGCAGGTGTGATTTAAGATTTATTTGTGTTCTGCATCCAACGCCATCTCCTCATAATGTACCCTCTTTCATACAGAGACTGGAAAGCTGAACCCATTTCCCATACTCCCTGCCAGGTAGGTTTCTGGGGATCATTAGACTTCATCTGTCAGGTGCAGTCACTCAAAGAGCAGATGGAAGTGAGGGTGACACCACCTTCCAACTGCCTTTGACTGTGTTTTTGTACCAGTAAAGAACGCTGTGTATCTTTGGAAGCTCTGGATCCCGGTTTCCAGTCTTGCAAGTGTTGAATGGCAGATTGCCAGACGCCACCAAAGCTGTCTAATCTCAGATTCCTGAGCCCTGGGCCCCAATTCCAGTATTGCTTTTGAAGTTAATAGGCCCAGTAAATCTTGAGTCCCACCTTCCAAATATGACAAGGCAGTCACTACCAGAACGGGTGGGACCCTGTGACTCATTCCAGAGGCTTAGGCTCATCCCATTCATCCAGCCTTTCCAATAATTTCACAAGCATCTAAATCCTTATAAGTAATCTTTTTTCTGATTAAAATACTAGAACACCCTCTTTTCCTGTAAAAAGTTTGGTTCACCTTTCTATTGCCAAGATACTCCAAAGTCCTCAATTCAAATGCCCATTAGTATAAAAAATCTAAGTTTTTTCCCTTTCATAGCACCCTGTAATGCTGCCATAAATTGCATATGCCAAGAATATATAAGCTGCTTCTCATTATCTTTTTTCCTTACCAGATTTTCTTACTCCTTTTCCAGAAGGAGACACTTTTTTGCTCTTTCAGTGGCTACTACATGATAAAACTTCAAGGATGTTAAATTAATAAATGATTGGATGGATCAATCTAAACTGAAGTAAATAATAATGATCTTTAGTGAATCGCTTCCTTTCTGTTTATACACATGATATCATTAGTTTTGTGTTTTTATTTTTATTTTTTTGTTTTGTTTTACATTCATGCTGAGAAAATTTTTAGAATATCCCCTATAATTGTGAAAGTCAGGTATTAGAACTGTCTTAATTTTCCTTCATGAAGCAGTGTTACAGAGGAGGAAGTAATGGATACAATGGCATAAGTATTTTTCCTAGGTTTAGCTTCATAATGAAAGACCAGGAGCTAGGTATGGTGGTAAATGGCTATAATCCTGCAACTCTAGGAGGCTGGGGCAGGAGGATCTCAAGTTTGAGTGCAGTTTGGACAATGGCAATGTGGTGAGACCTTTTCTAAAGATAAACAAATAAAAGACCTGGACATATAGTTCAGTAGGAAGGCCCTGTTCTCAATCTCCATCGCCATAAAACTAATAAAAATATTAGACTAAAATTCAAAGGGAGAGAAGTTTTTCCCTTGTCATGATATACAATGATATTACTATATAATAGGGACTGAAATAGTACTTAATTGGAATAAATATAAGACAACTAAAGGTATATCTTAAAAGACAAATTATTCCTCTATTAACAATAATTAATAGCAAACTTTTAAGTAATATGTACTAAATTACACATATTTATAGTTGTCTCTATGTTATAGTAAAAAGTAAAAGCTAGAATTTAGCTGACCAGGGCAGTAGAATGGCATTTAGTCTCAACTCTGACAAGAACCACACCTTAAATTTAAAGACACAGAAGGCTGAGAAGAAAATGTGGAGAATGGTGCTGACATTATCTACAGGAATTATAACACCTTCAGATTAAGAAGCATCTAAGACAAGAAGTGTAACTAGCAATAAAGAGAATTGTGTAACAATAGCCTTTTCTACATAAAATAATCATAAATTTTTACATATCTAATAAAATAATTTTATTAGAAAACATATGGAAAAATTTATCAAAATAAAAACTTTAATATAGCTCTTTCAGTAGTCAATAGAATATTAAAGTCAGCTATGATACAGAATATTTTAATAATATTAAAAGTTCGATATAACTGCTACATTTGTAACACTATATTCAACAATTTTTTAAGCCACATTCTTCACACTGTACATGGAATGTGTACTAAAATAAATTTTACATTGGGTCATAACATCTCAACAAATTTCAAAAGATGCAATCATACAGAGTAAATTCGTTCAGATGTCCCCTAATGCCTCATATGCTTGTAGATGGGACTTTTCAGATGTGGCTGGACCTAGAGTACATAAATGTGAATTAAAAATGTGTGACACTGGATGAAGGGTGTGATAATTGGATTGGTCCACCGATTGGTTTGACATTGTGCTGAGTAATGCGAAGTCCCACCCTGGGTGTGGGCAGCACCAATCAACAGGCTTGTAATCTGGACGGAATACAAGTGGAGAGAAGGAAAGAAGCCTTGCTGTTTTCTGTTTGCTACTGTTGTTGCCTCCAGCTCACGCTACCAATGGACTGTTCCTCCTCTGTGAGGTCCTTCTGCTGTGCCTGTCTGCTTTGGAGCCACCTGACTATGGACTGAAACCTCTACAAACTGTAAGCTGAAATAAGCGTTTCCTCCTTTAACTTGTAGGTATTGAGTATATTGTCCTAGTAATGAAAAAGTTACTGAAACACCTGCTATAGTTACTACTGCCAAAAAGACAAAACATACTATGCACTGGTTAGAATGTGAAGAAAAGGAAACCCTTACACAATATTAGGCATTATGGGGGAGAAAAGCATGGAGTTTCCATTAAAAACTAAAAATAGAGCTACTATTCCACCCAGCAGTCACACTTCTGGGTATATATCTAAAGAAAATGAAATCTGAATCTTGAAGAGCTTTCTGCAATCCCATATTCACTGTAATTTTATTCACAGTAACCAAGCTATGGAATCAATCTAACTGTCCAATAATGTATGAATAGCTAAAGACAAAAAACAAAGGACGTATACCTGAAAGAATACTATTTGACTTTAGAAAAGAAGAAAGGCATTTTATCTGCAGCTGTATAGATGAACCTGAAGGACATTAAGCTAAGTGAAATGAGCTGACCCCAAGAGATAAATAACTCACGTAAGGAATCAGATAAGCAGAAAGTGGGATGATGACTGACAGGTACCAGGAGACTGGGAGGCTAGATGAGGAATAGCAAGATACTGGGCAAAGTTTTAGACTAGCGGAGTCAGTTCCGAAAATGTACTCTGCAGCCTGGTGATAACAGTTAGTAATAATGTATTGTAGACTTGAAAATTACTGAGAGTGGATTTAAGTGTCCTAAGCATAGAAAATCACGTCTTTGAGATGATTTACTTAACTTGATTTAATCATTTCACAATTTATACATATATTAAAAATCACACCATCTACTATAAATACATAAAATTCAGTTTTTAAAAATTAAAAAATATGACATTGAAATTTGTGCTATGCAGCCAGCATGGTGCTTATAGGGGAATGTCTAATTTTAAATTCATTTTTTAGAAAAAAAAAAGGAGACTTAAACATCAAGGATACAAATTTCAATGAATTAATGAAAGAAAAAAGCCAGCAAATTGAGCCCAAAGCAAATGGGAGAAAATAAAGATCAAACATCAATAAAATAGAAAGAGACAAGCATATAAAAGAAAAATTAATAAAGGCTTCCAAAATATGATTCTTTGGAAAACAAATTTAAAAGTGATGCACTTTTTAAAAGATTGGCCCAGAAAAAAAATAGAAAATAGAAATTTTGAATCACATATAAAAGGGGTTCTTTACAGACTTTTTAAACATTAAGGAAAACTCTAGGTCCAAATAAGTTTGCTGATAAGTTCCTCTAAATATTTCAGGAAGGAAGAATCATCTTACACCACCTCTTTCTTGTGTTATATTTCAAGTTGTCATGGCAGGGTATTGGGAAAATCTTCAATTAGTGATAATCATACCTTGGAAGAACCTCATTGGCTAAGACACTGGCACTGCACAAAGGTCTTGTATTATAAAGCTGGTCCAAATTTGACACTAATGTTACAGCACAAGAACATTATAGCCACTATCTCCCATCAGCATAACACAAAAACCCAAACAAAATAGCAAATTGAATCCACTAATACACAAAAAGAAGATAATAAATACACTCATGTCAAGTAGGGCTTATTACAAGAATGCAAAATTGGCTAAAATTTGAAAATCAATGATAACTGAAAAAGAAGAAAATATACCTAACTTCAGAAGAAAAATAAGCCTGAACCAGTCTTTGCTTAAAATTCCAGACCTTAAATAAGGACTTATCATCATTCTTTGAGTAAAAAATACATTCTGCTTAAATACACCAGAAAATGATTTAAAAAAAAACAAAACTAAGTAATAGCAACTTGAAGAAAACAGAGTCCATGAAGTCTGGAGGCAGACAAAACTGTTGTAATATTTAATAATGACATCCGGATTCAGATTCTTCTGGAATCTGCTCTACTGTCTCTTGAAGTATCCGTTAAGTGCCCAGCAGGTGTTCAGCAAGCGTTTGCTGACTGAATCAGTGCATCAGTCTTCACCCTGAAGATTACCACTTAATGATTCAAAGCCTCTATCTAGCTCCATGCTCCAGGCACAAAGAACAAAGCAGAAAGAAACAAGGTTCACCTCTAGCCAAGGTGCCAGAAGCCCCCGTCTTCCATCTCCTGAGTAAAACTGACTCATTTGCCCACCTCCCTGTAAGGAAACTTGAAGAGTAAGTATTTTTAGCTGCATGAATTATCATTTCCCCCAAATACAGGGGTTCTGTTACTAAAAATAAACAGAATAGATACTGAGCCCCATAGACGACAATGACAAATGCTTAAATTCACAACATGAGTTCAAAAGGCTACCATCTCTAGAGAGACTCAAGTTTTACTAAGCAAAAGAGAAACATAAAATAGCTATCATATAAGTAAGAGTAAGACAACACACACACAAGCAGTTAAACAAAAGTGCTCTAATAAATCAAAGCAGGGAAAACAACCCGAGAAACCTGAATGGCTTCATGAATAAAATCTCTGGAGAGTTTCAAAGATGGCTAAGATTTCGACAAGAGGCAATTGGTACATTCTGTATTTGATGGAATAGTGTAGTCTAGATACAGAAGTACAATGCAAACAGTGGCAATAGATCTGGTATCTGAAGAATGGTGTGTGTGTGTGCTCTAGTCTAGCAGATAGTCATAAAGATCTACTTGGAGATAAAGCTAGAAACAAACTGGTCTGTATCGTAGGGAAACTGAATTCTGGGTAGGAATTCAGACTTAATCCATCTGACAAAGAAGACTCAGTGAGGAAGTTGAGGGAAGGAAATGACAAGGGAGACGTGGTACTTTTGAAAGCTTATTCGGGGGCGTAAACACAGTCTGGAACAGAGAGACAAATTTCCAGGATGTTATGATTGTCTAGGGGAGAGGTCCATATTCCAGGAACGAAAAGAGCAAAGAAGACAGTTCTTAGTCATGTAAGAGTTTGCATCAGAGTTGGGGTGAGCAGGCAAAGGAGAAGCTGCATGAGACAGGACCAGGGGAAGACGAGCCACTTGGCCAGGGCAGCTGGCCAGATGCTGGGGGATGGGAAAAGGTGGTGCCGGTCTTAAACTCTACTGAGAGGAGAGATTTCATCAACAAGCGAGGTCGAGGTTAGAAGAGGACATCTAGCTGGCTCTGCTCAGCTGAATACATTGAACATCTGTCTGCAGAGGGATCCAGAGACGTGGGCCCCCATTCACCCACTTGGACACGCAGAATTTGTCCAAGGGAACATGCTTAGGGAGAAGAGACCCCGGCAGTGTCATACATGGAGCTTCCAGTGAGGAAAAGAGGGAGGAAACATGTGGGGGAAGGGTCAGAAACTTGAATTTCATCAACAAGAAGGAGCCACGGGCTTTGTAGCAGCCAAACCACAAGTGACACATTTCTGTGAGGCGCTTGCTTGTTTATTCACCTATGGCCTGGCTTGCTTCTAAATTCCTCCAAAGCAAGAGTCTGATTCATTCTCATTTCCTGATGCAAACTCAGGCATCAAATAGTCAAATAATACAGAGGGAAAGAGAGAGGTCAACAGGAAAAACCGAGAGGTCGGGAGATGGTAGGAGAGACTGGCAACGGGTGGGCTGTTTTTAAGAGACGTGTTTCAATAGAACGGTGGAAGTAAATGTCAGACCGCAAGTGGCCGGAAGGGATATGAAAACAGAAGGAAGACAATTGATACAAAATATTCTTTCATGGGAGATGGAGGTGAAGAGATTGGGGCGAGTGTAGAAAAACCAGGGAATGGTTTTTGTATGCTTGGTTTTATTGTGTTTACTGTGATGGAAATATCGTTTATTAGTGAGCTTTTTCTTCTGATATTAAAATCATTCAGTCAGTTTTGTCTTTACTCCAAGGTTCTTTTTTTCTTCATGTCTCCCCAAATTGTTGAGAAATTAGAGGGAAATTCTAATTCAGAGCCTGACTGGGTTAGTCAAAGAACTTTATGTGTATATGTGGTAGTAAGGATCGAACCAGGGGGCTTTAAACTACATCTCCACTCTTTCATATATTTTTAAAAGTTTGAGGCAGTATCTGCTGAGCTGCCCAGGCTGACCTTGAATTTTCAATCTTCCTGCCTCAGCCCCCCGCCCAGGAATCTGGGACTATACACATATGCCACCATGCCCAAACCAAGAACTAGGTTTTTTCAGAAAAATGAAGGGAGGCGTACTTCCCTCTAGAGATTCCACAGCCAGGAAAGAAGGAAGCAGTACAGAGACAGCTATCCGTAGATTCCAAGAGCAGAGAATGAAGGTCCTGCCTCTCTGCAGCCTCACTGAAGAAAGAAAGACCTAAGATGAAAAGCAGTAGGATCCGTCAGGACCCACCCTGTATGGGGAAGATCCCCCATACTAAGGAATGTTAAACAGTCTTCCCAGTGGCATCCAGCAGACTCACGGCCAACAGAGCAACTGCCACCTTACCTCATTTCCAAGCCTTCCTACTGCAAAGTTTCCACTGAGAATCAAGGTAATTGTCTTTCATCCCATGGGCAGAACAGAGTTTTGAGTGAGAAATTAAGTTGCATCATAAACAAAAAGAGAATTAAGTCATTAGCTGAATCTATTAGGATCTGGCATGCAGTGGCGCAGATCTGTAATAGAAGAGAAGGATCTGTGCGCTGTGCAAAGCCAGAGGCACCACGATCATCAACCATGAGGGTGGAAGCGGTGCCCCTGAAATGTCCCGCTAGAGCCCCAAAGGAGAAGGTGAGGCAGGAGAGGAAATCCGTTTTTAAGGAAAGCTTGGGACCAAGTCACTGAAAGAGAAACAGAAAGCCATGGGTACTGTTTGAAAAGACAAAGCATGTACTTAGGCGAGCAGCAAAGAAGCACTCGGTAACCTCCCAGGAGCAGGTGACCTATAATCATGGAAACTGGCATAGGATATATGCATGTAGTTTCACTATGCCTGGTTCAGCAAAGGACAGAGGCTGCTTACAGGGCATATCTAAGAACAAGAAATTTAAAAAATCAGAAGCAGAGAAAATATATAAATATATATTACAATAGAGTTCACAATCAGGACAATTTGGGCAACACATTCTTTGGGGGGGGCAGGGATTGAACTCCTGAGCTTGCGCTTGCCAGGCAGGCGCTTACACCGCTGAGCTAAATCCCCAGCCCCTCATTCTATACCTTTCTAGGCAACACGTAGCCACTTCTACAAAAGATCAGAAAATGCTAACAGTTGGGTGTTCTGTGAGTTCAGTACAAGAACAAAAGAGGTGGTTGGAGGTGAAATCAGTAGCTGTTCATGGCGTTGCATTTGTCAGAGGACAAAGTGAGTTAGATGGACTGGAAGAACGCATGTGAGAGAAAAAAAAGAATGAATGCAAGGTAACGGAACACAGGTTAATAAAATGTTATACTACCTGACTCCATAATTTCTAGGGAAAAACTTTGTTAGCTTTCTTATTGCTTATAAAAAAAACCCCTGATATCCACAATTTAAAGGAGGAAAGGTTTGCTTTGGCTCATGGTTTCTGATTTCTGGCGCTCAGGAAGAACTAGCACAGCATGAAAGCATGGTGGAAAGGAGATGTTTCATCCATAATGGCCAGGAAGGAGAGAGGAGAACAGTGTCACAACAAGTCACAAGTCACAAGAAATCACCTCCATTATCTACCCAGCACGCTAACTAGTCTCCTGTACTAGTCCTACGGAAAGCTCTTGAGGCAAGCTTAACTATCATATTCTACCTCTTTTTAACCTAACACCCAAACATATCTCCTTAAACTATACTTAATCTCCAAATAAAAAGAATAGAAAGTTAATAATTCTGTCTAAAATGACAAAACTATTCTGCCTGTACACAATAATCCCTTACCCAAAGTCTCGACATTCCCAGCATTGCTCAAAAGTCCAAGTCAAAATCTTCTCTAAGACTCGAGATAAACTCTTAGCTACAAACCACTGTAAAATTCAAACATTACATGAACTAATCCCAAAATATTGTGACATATAGTAAACATTCCTATTCAAAAAGGGAGTAATAGAACATTACAAAATAATCGGGCCAAAGGAAGACTGAAACCCAGCGGAGAATACATTAAGTTCTGAAGATTCAGGACACATCGTGGTAAGATGTGGTTTCCAGAAGGTTTTGGCAGCCCCACACCTATGGCCTTTCCAGTTGCGGCCCACATCTCTCTTGGGCTGGCATCACTCCCCTGAAGATTTCCCTGTAGATGTTACACATTCCAGGCATCTTTGCCTGTGTTCTCCAATATGCCTTTGGTTTCACCCTGACAGCTACCCATGCTAACCCCTCGGGGGTTCTGGGAAGGGACTTTGACCCTGCCCCAGAGTTTTCATCTTGCTTCCCAGTCCTTCCTTTGAAATCTGCATGGATATCTCAATAACCCTAACTCTTGTATTCTGACTGCCAGGAAAACCAGAATCATATGGATGACACCAAGATCTAGCACCACCCTGAGCAGGAGTTGAGACTCCTTAAGCCACAGTTTCAGTGGCTTTTGAGTGCCCAGATGGCTGAGAATGGCGAAGTGAATCCTAGGGAACAGATTACCTAGAGGAGTCTTCTCAAACAGGAGACCCAAAAGGTTTCTTCTCAAATAAAAGGATTACACTTTTGCACAGTCTGCAATGGGTGGTGTTTTGCTCATCCCTGAGATATCTTAAATGTCTCTTTCTTTTGTCTCAGTTAAAATTACAGTAAAACTTTGTTTTGCAAGCATAATTTATTCCAGAAACAAGCTTATAATTCAAAGCACTTATATAGCATAGCAAATTTCCCCATGAGAAATAATGGAAGCTCAGACTTGTTCCACAACTCAAAAATATTCATATAAAAGTTACTGTAATACTGTAACATAATACAAAAAATTAAAACAAGAAATAAACTAATCTGCTTTTTCTTTTGAAAACTATCATAGCTGGTATGAGGGAGACAAGAGAGAGAAAGTTATTGTGTAGAGCAACTTTCACTATCAATAAAGTGTTATTTATTGACTCAGTGGAATCATCCATGAAACTTTAATAAGGAACCTACCTAATGACACTTGCTTGTGCCCCCTTTTGACAATGTCACAAAAATGTGGCATTGTGATAGCATTAAAAAGACTAATCACACACACTGCTACAACCTTATTCAGGAGGTGATTTTCTACAAAATTTTGCACTGTTCCCCATCTTTTACACATTGTCCTAATCTCATCTGAACTGAAGGGTTCCTCCACTTTTTGTTCCTCCTCTGCAGATGAGCACCCACAATCCTTCACTAAGAGAGAGAAGAATCACTGGATCAGTTGTGGTCACGTGACAGTCCATGTCATAAATTACTCCTATCACTTGTTTATCAAGTTAAAATTTATTAGAAATGTTCACTCGCCTTGCGGAACACTTACAGAACAAGTTACTCACAACTCAAGGTCTTACTCTACTTAGTTTCTTTCTGAGGGTGCTAACTTCCTCAGCAGACACAACTTCTTTGGCCCCAACTTTACATGTGGTTTCTTTGGGGGTCCAAATTGAATATTTTTCAGTCTTTCTGCTCTGCTTTTTGCACCCAGTTGTCAATATAAGTCCAACTAAAAGCAGTGAGCAGTACCCATGCCACAGTCAGAATATTGGTCTACCTTGTAATTTCCTGGACCAGATCAATTAGTCCACCACAATTAAACTCAGCCTCCTTCAACATCGGGACACGAGCAAAATGTAGACAAATTTTCTTCCAGAGTATAACATGAATCACCTCTGTTCCAACTCCCAGTACAGTTTTCTGTCCCATATGAGTCTTCTTGATCCTGCATTCCTATCAGCATTCTCATTTTCTGAAGTTTGACCAGAACCACCCATCGAGCTCTATTTAGAACATTCTAGAGCTCTATCCTGTCTCTTCACACATTTTCAAACTCTACCATGTACCATTTCCAAAGGCCTCTGAATGATATAACCAGGTATTACCACAGCAATGAGCCCACTTGTCTGCTACCAATTTTCTGTACTAGTCAGCATTCTTATTGCTGGTACCAAATACATGACATCCACAATTTAAAGTCGAAGTTTATTTAGGCTCACAGTTTCAGTGGGATTGGTTTATAGCTGGCTGACTTTTAGGTGAAAACATCTTGGTGGAGCATAGATGTTCAATTCATGACAGTTGGGAAGCAGAGTAAGGAAACAGTGTCAGAGAGAAAAGGGTCAGAGACCCCACATATTACCCAAAGTCACATCCTCGTGACCCACCCTGACACAATCAGAAGAGCTGGTGGCTCTCAAGCCAGTCAAGTTGACAGTCCAGCTTAATGGTCACAAATTTTAAGAAAACAATCAGCACAAATTTTTGTTATAGTCTCTGAAATTTAAAAACATACAAACTGTGCAGGAATGAGAAAATTGTTAAAATTCTATAGGACATTCATACAACAGCCTACTATACAGGCACTAAAATTGTATTTTCAAAGATATATAATGGGAGAATCTTGCAATAAAATATTTAAAAGGATAGGCTGATAGAAAATTTGATATAAATTGTCTAAAGATTCATAAGTATGAATTAAAATATTAGATTAAAATTTAACAAAATATTAATTGCATTCATATTTAAGTGGTGAGATAATAGGAAACTTACATTTTCTTTGCTCCACTTTTCCATATCTTCCAAATTATATTCAGTGACTATGTATTGCTTATATAACCAGTTATTTTTAAAAATAAGTGAATAATGCAAGGCAGATTTCAAAGTATAAGAAGAGTTTGAACTACTAGAAAACACAAGCAGGCAGGAGAGGAATATTTGTTTTGCAGCAATCAAAGATAGGCCAAATCTAGATAACGATTGCATCACTGACATTAAGACTTGGAATCTCAGTATGTTTTATTATTGCATCATAACGTACAATATAGGCAATTAAGAAGAAAAACAAACCCTAGTGTTTTCATAAGTACAACTAAGACATGATGTACAGACTTGCACAAAGAATCTTTTAGTAAGATTCCTTGTCATTTTTATATCTTTTGGAAAATTGCTGATTTGCATCCAGATTCCAAACAAGCACAAAATTCAAAAAACTACATTTTTCCCTACAAAGTACTGTATTACTTTTCAAAGCAATGGAACTGGTGTGCTTTTCTATATTTTAAACATTTACTGTCATACCAACTCTCGTGTGATGTTCAGATTACTTTTTTCATCTTCTAATTCTGTTAAAACATGAATTCATATGTAATATAATACCCTTGGTCATCTAAGATATTCAGTTAACCAGAGATATCCTCCCATATTCTCCAACAGTGCAAAATGAAGTTGAATTTACACCAAATCATCTTTTTAAAAATTAGTTTAGTAGCTGATCATAGATATAAACATTCAACTATGTTACACTCACATGCAGAAATATCACTCCTAACCCAAAGCCATGAGACTGAATGGAGTAAGAAGACATTGACCCATGCTGAGCAGGCTTCCTCCAAATCCATGACATTGAGAATCTTCACCTCAGCACGCTCTTCTTGCTCTCTAGCAATGACAGTGAATTTCCCTAGTCCATTTACCAGTCTACTCTCCTAGACAACAGTTCCATATTTTCTCTTCTCTCCTAAAGCTTCCAACACCTCCTCCCCCATCCTCACTCTCAGCTTTTGACCTTGATTGCTATTTCCTTGAGAAAATAGAAACAATCAGAAGAGAACTTCCACAAGTTCCCACTAACACCTCCACCCGCCCACCAGCATCTGGGCCCATATATGCTGCCTTCTCTCCTGTTACCAGGAATGAACTTTCTGTTTGCTTAAGTCTAAACTCTAGAATTGTTCACTAGTCTCTAATTCTTTTAAATATTCAAATATGGTACGGGAGAAATTTCTCTCCTTACCCTTTCCTGCAACATGATTTACCCCCCTTGACTAGATCGCTCCATCAGCATAGATAAGGTGTTATTTCTCTCATCTAAATTGTTCTCAGCTAAATTTTCCTATTTCCATCCTTTTATACAGAAATTTCTCTAAAGTATTAGCTCCACTTCTGTCTTCAAAACCTCATCCCTCAATTTCTCTAAAGTCCTTTCCATCAAGTTTTTGCCTCTGCATTCACCAAAAGTGCTCCCTGCCAATGGTGCTCACATTGCCAAAACCTGTGATCTGACGCTTCAGGACTGTTTATCACCAACATTCACTCTCTCTCTTCTTCTACTAGATTATTTCCCAGGACATTATACTCTCTTGATTTTTCTCCCATTTCTCAGTCTTCTGTGTTCATTTTCTTTAGCACCAACCTCTTAAGCTTTGGGGCCCATGATTCAGTCCTTGGTCAGATACATATTTTTTCACTATCTTGATGATTCAATTTATCCTGTGGCTTAAAATTTTTATCTGTATACTGACTGGTCCAAAATTCTTGTCTCCTACCTGACCTCTCTCTCATCTTTAGACCTGGATATTGAACATTCTACTCAATGTTTACCCCCTTAAATGGTACCTAGTAGGTACCTGACATTTTGGTTACTTTACTTTTGTTGCTGGGACAAAATGCCTGATAGCTAACATCAAGGAAGAAAAGGTTTACTTAGCTCACAGTTTGTGGAGTTTCAGTCTGTAATCAGCTAGCTCCGAGGCAGGGTGGCCTGGTAGAGGGCAACAGTTTTAGGCAGCAGAAGACAGCAAAAGCAACAAAAGCCCAAAATTCAGGGAAGTAAGCCTCTTTTCTTCCCTTATATTGTAGGCAGGCTACCCACCCACACCCACGGGTGGGTGTAGGACTTGCACCATCTCCACATCTTCCTCCTGCACAGACTGAGGCTGCTCACAAAGTGAGGATCCTGGCTGGCCCCTTGCTGAATCACTTAGTTAAACTTCTAAACTTTTCAACTTGACCCAATTTATCAACCACTACAGTACCTCCAACCAAACTCTTGACTCCCTCACAAAGGACTTCCCTTAAATCAGCCTTAGTCTCTTCCTTTTGCTTAGACCAAAAGCCTTGGACTCACCTCGGTTTCTTTCTTAGGCTCACAACTTAGTTCACAGCAAAACCTGTCAGCTCTACCTTCAAAATGTATCCAGCATCTGATTACTTCTCACCAACTCCACCTTCTCCTTCTTAGTCTAAGTGATCATTGTTTCTTTTCTGAACTAACTTCCAAAGCCTGTTGACTGGTCTCTTGTGCTCTGTGCCTTCTATTATCACAGGAGCCACCGATCCCTGTCTTTAAAATGGTCCATCAAATCACTCCCAGTCTTCTTCCCTTACCTCTCTGACTTCACTTCCTGTGCTCCTCTTCCGCTCTCCACCTGCTGTAGTTCCTGGTTTTCAGTGGCTCACCCAAGACGCCGGGTGTACTCCCTTCCCAGGACCGGCAGTCCCTCCCTGTGTTCTCTGCAGGTTGTCTCCATGGCTAGTGCCCTTGTCTCTTCAGACCTCTGTGTAGACCTCATTCGATTGGTGAAGCTTTTCCTGACCATCCTGTTTCAAATTGCAACCCATCCCTTCCCCAGTACTACAGCTTTTTTTCCTTCTCAGCATCTAATCACCATCCACATATGCTCTATAATGATGATCAAAACTTACCATGTGTGTTTAAATTAAAATTTTATTACAGTAAAACACAAGGACAGGAAAAGGAAAAAGACATATATTTGTACATATATATATATATATATATATACACGCATAAGATAGCTAAGATGACTATACTACTAATTGTATTAGTTCTTAGAAAAGAACAGTTAATACTCATATGATTAGATCAGTTTTACATGTCAGTATCTGGAAATCTCAGCAACCCTTTTGAAGGTAACAGTATGCGATATTACAACCATTGTCAAATTTCTATAATCTTGATTTGCAAACCTATACTGTTGTCGTTTTGGGTTTGTTGTTATTGTTGTTTGTTTGTCTCTTTTTCTTTTTGTTTTTCTTTTCTGCGTTTTTTTCTCTTAAAAAAAAAAAAAGATTGCCATTAATCCCCCCTAAAAGTGCTCTCCCTTGCTTTAAACATGCTAATCCTATAATTCTTGCCCCTCTCCTAAGTAGTCCTGAAAATTCTGTTTCATGAAGGTCTTTACAAGGTATGATCAAAAAACACAGTGAATGTGCTGCTGAGTACCATCAATGCAAAGGCAGGCTTGTAAAAACACCACGATGTGTTCTCATCAACCCTATGCACAAAGTCTGGCACCATATGACTCTAGGCTCTTTCCCAAAGTCAAAATGACTCTGAAAAACCGGGCCTGGTGGCACAAGCCTGCAATCCCAGCACTCAGGAGGCTGAGGCTAAACAATGGTCCTGAGTTCGAGGCTCAGTCTGGGTTCCATAGTGAGTTCAAGGCCAGCCTGAACTACATCAGGAGACTGTGTCTCAAAACAAGCAAACAAACAACAAAAATAAAAAGACCATGAAAAGTAAACATTTTCAATTAATTTAGGACATTGAGAAGGCGACAATAGCACAACTAAAGACACCAAGAAAGAAAGAAAGAAAGAAAGAAAGAAAGAAAGAAAGAAAGAAAGAAAGAAAGAAAAAGAAAGAGGGAAGAAAAGTACCAACATGGCTTTAAAAAGTGGCAAGAACAATGGAAAGAGCATGTTTGATGCAAGGAGGAGTATTTTGAGGTGGCTTAGTGGCAGTGTGTCTTTTGCTATAATAATTTTTTAAATTAAAGATTCACTGCATTTATAGATCTCCGCTCATATTTTATCTGGCTAGAGGATAGGATGCACTTACTGTTTGCCATTGATACAGGTGTCAGATGTCAACCTCTGATGTCCTTGTTTCTGTCTCTGGGTGTCCACAGAGGTTTCTAAAATATCTTCTTTCTGCTGTTATTACACAAGGGCCCTTTTGAAATGATGGTGAATTGAGAGGTAGGGGCTAATAGGGAAGCATTGTAGAATCCTAGGATTGGTCTCATTATTTCAGTGAGAATGCCTCGGAGCTTTGATCTTCATAAGCCTTCTCAGTTTTGCTTTGATTTGGTTTGTTTCTCTTTTTAAAAAAGACAAGAAGACTAGTAGAGGCTGAAGTTGAGCATTTCTTTTCCCTGAGGTCAGTTAGTCAATCATAAGTTAGGCTGTCACAAACTAAGTTAGCTACAGAAGGTCAGGATCTGATAGAAAAATTTCTTTTGATGTCAGGCCCTGTTATGAAAAAAGTACTCCAGACATGATCCAAGGCAGGTACTTTTCCTCTCTCCTGGTCTGAAGCTCAGGGGGATTTTTCTTGATCTTCACTATGAGAATCTAATAGGGCACTTGGTGACAGAACTCATGAAAGTACAGTTTCCCTAAGATTGGGCCTTTCTAGAGTTTTCAACTCTCAAATCTGTCCACACCAAGCCTCCAGCATTTGGTACTCAGAGGTTAGCTTTTCTTGTCCTTATACTAGTTACCCTCCTGGGAGTCTACTCCAGTGTAATTTAATTTTTTTTTTTTTTTTTTTGTACTAGGGATTGAACTCATGACTTCACACTAGCCAGGCAGATTCTAATTCTGCCGAGTTAAATCCCTGGCCCCTCTCCACTGCGATTTTTGTGTGTCTACCTTTTTGTTGTTCCAATTCAATAATTAGCTTCACCCTATAATCTCAGTTCTCTGATGCTTCTAGAATGAGTCAGTACTTTTCAGTTTGTTCCTTTTGTCCTGGCAACATAACTGCATTATTGCACTTAACAAACCCCCCAAAACTTAGTAACTTTAAGTAGCAATAATTGCATATTTTCTCTTCCTGTTTCAGAGGGTCAAGAACTGAAGAAGCTCATTCAGGATTACAGTCACACATCATCCTGGCTGTGGCCATCTGAAGGACTGAGTAGACCTGGAAGTTGGGTGGCTGTGGGAGGTCCTTCCCTGGAAGCCTCAGTGTCCCTCCACGCAGGTGTGTGCCCAGGCTGCTTTAGTCCTCCTAGGACCTACCGCCTGATTCCCCCAAAGTGGGTAGTCCAAGAGAAAAGCAAATAGAAGCGACAATTTCTTTCTTTCTTTCTTTCTTTCTTTCTTTCTTTCTTTCTTTCTTTCTTTCTTTTTTTAAGATTCAGGCTTGGAAGTCCCCTTTCACAATTTCCTGCCTTATTTTATGTGTTAAAAGTAACTTCCTAACTCTGGCACACATTCAAATGGCAGGAAGTTGAACTCCATCTCTGAAGGAAATTATACCAAATAATTTGTGGACATAGAGACGTCCTTCCACTTATGGTGGGGTTACATCATAGATTGAGCACATTGTAAGTTTAAAGTGTATTTTTAAACCTACAATGCCCAAACGTCATACACGGCAATACAGCACACTGCAGAGATTCAGTTGTTTATCCCAGTGAGCATGTGGCTGACTGGGAGCTTTGGTGAACCACATCACAACCAAGCTTCACACTGCAAATCGCTAACCCAGGAAAAGATCAAATTCATGCTATGTGCTCTACTCACTGCATATCATTTTCACACCATCCTTCAAGTCAAAAAATCAAAAGTTGGATCCCCAGGTAGCCAGGAGCTGCCACGTGGGAGCTGAAGGCCTCCACAGTGAACTCTACCTAGCTGTGCAGCCATGGGACTTTGTGAAGAACCTGGTAGGGCCCAGTCCAGGACCTTTGGGTCATCACTTGGGTCCTGGATGAGCCCTGCCCAGTGACCCCCAGGTAGCCAGGAGCTGCTACATGTTGAACAATGCGAGTTGAAGGCCTCTACAGAGCACTCCACCTAGCTGTGTAGCTGTGTAGCCTTAGCATGTTGCTTGGAACCTGGTAGGGCCCCACCCAGAGAACCCAAGAACCTGGGAAGATTTGGTGTACTACATGGCATGAGCTGAAGGCCTGCCCAGCGTATTCCACATACAGTTCAACTTTAGTACATCACTCAGAACCTAATAGGGCCCTTCCCAGTGACTCCAAGCAGCTGGAGAGCTTCAGTGAGCCATGTGGTGCATGCTGAAGGTCCATTCAGCACACATACACCTCCATTTGGGAAACCTTCGAGTGCCATTAGGGACCTGGTAAGAACTGTCTAACATCCCACACACAACTGGGGACACTCCCTGCAGTACAGACAGCCATCCTCAATCCAAGAAACAACTGAGACTTTGCATTCAACTACCCCAGAAGAATACAGGAAAACAACAAAATGAAAGAGCAAAATGCAATCACAAACCTCCAGCCCATACCAAAAAAGCCTAGGAGACATGGACATAGAACAAAATGTAAGCCATACATCTGAAACTTCTGAAATGATGGCAACTGAAGTAAAGAAACAGCTCCATGAAGCTATAAAGGAACTCAGATCAGAAATAATCTCCCAGGTAAAACAAGAAATGATAAATGTAGTGAAAGAAATGCTGAACACATCTAAACAAGACATAGTTTTAAAAAAAAACAGAGGAACATGGCAAAATGATTGAAACCTTGAATGAACAATATAAGAAAGAACTACAATCCATGAAACAGATTCAAAGGGATATCCAGGAAATCAAAAATTCTATCAAAAGCTGGCAAAACCACCTCAATGAATGTGAAGATAGACTTTGAGACCATGAAGACAAGATTGCAGCTAATGAACAGGAAAGGAAAGATCTTTTAAAAATAACAAGGAGCCCTCCCGCTACCTCCGCCATCCCAGCAGCCACCTCACAGAACCCAGGAACTCCAGCCAGCAGTGTGCACAAGACTGTGCTCGACCCAGGCCCCTCCCTGACCCCTACCTTCCCAGCATACCACCTTGCAGGACCCAGGAACTCCAGCCAGTGGTACGGGTAGGGCTGGGCCAGAAGCAGGCCCCTCCCGTGTCCCCACAGTCCTGGCCACCCACCACAGGACCTAGGAATTACAGCCCATGACACATGCCCCCCAGTCCCACCTCCTGGACTTAGTAATGCTGTTGATCTTTGACTCCCACACCTTCCCCCAGAACCTTGGACTGCAGTGGATTAACCATGCAGTGTCAAGGGGAGACTCAGTAACCCCTCATCCAAACAGAAGAACTCAGCAGGCTTCCATCAGTAAGGTGAGTTTGCCCCTAAAATTGGAATACAGTTTGCCACGTTCAGTGAGTAATAACAAAGCCCCCTACAGAAGTAGACCATAGGCGAGCTTGGCAAGTGGGTGGATGAGTCCTTCCTCCACATAGAGAATATCAGGTAGGTTGAGGAGGGTGCCAGTAAGTCCTCCCCCAACCGGGAGAAAATCAAGGGGGACTTTGGGACACCCAGAGACACAATAGGATCCCAGCCAAGACAAACACTATAAACAGGGAGATCTGGTGACTCTGAACAACCTGAAGACACAGTAACAGCAGGAACTAGGGGTTGATTTCCATCAGTACTCCTAGGCTTATCAGTCTAGGAAGAATATAGGACTCACCCAACAGGCCCTGCAGGGGGAATTCAGGTGACTGACCCACCTCTTCATTGCGGGACCCAGCAATTGGACAAACATCAACCTTACAGTAGGACCCCAAGAAACACCCTACCAACAGTTGACACTAGTGGGATTGAAGGACCAAATATTAACCTGAAAGGGGATAATGGCAAAACAAAAAAGCAAAATGCAATCTCAAACATCTAGGCCACCAGGAGCAAGTACAGGAGACATTGAAATAGAGACTTCAAAAGCAACACCTCAGAAATCTCTGAAAAGATAGCAAGTGAAATAAAAAACAACTCCATGAGGCTATAGAGCAAATAAAATTAGAAGTAATCTCTCATGTAAAAATAGAAATAACAACCTTAGTAAAGGAGTTGCTCAGCTCAACTAGAGAAGAAATAGATAAAAAAAAAAAAGTACAGGAGAATTGGAAACTGATTGAAACCTTGAATGAAAATATAAAAAACAAGCAGAATTCATGAAACAAACTCAAAGAGACATCCAAGGAACAAAAAATTCTATTCAAAGCTGGCAAAACCATTTAAATGAACCATTTCAGACCTTGAGGACAGGATTTCAATTAACGATCTTGAAAGTATAGAACTTTAAAAAATAACAAAGCAGCCTGAAATGACAATCCAGCAGCTTCAAGATGAGGCCAAGAGAAACAATGTAAGACTACTAGGCATCAGTGAAGATGCAGGAGTCAGTTCAAATGCCATAACTAAAACATTCATAGAAGTAATAGCAGAAAATTTCCCACACATAAGGAAAAAATCTAATATGCAGATAAGTGAGGCATATAGAACACCAAACAATCACAACCAACATAAATCTACACCCAGACATTTAATAATTAGGATTCCAGACATGCAGCATAAAAACAGAATATTAAAGCTGTTAGAGAAAAGACACAACTCACCTATCAAGGAAAGCCCATTAAAATCACAACAGACTCTTCAGCTCAAACCGTCAAGTCAAGACAGGCTTGAAGTGAGGTATTTCAGGCCCTGAAAGAAGACAACTTTCCACTCAGATTGATGTACCCACAAAACTTTCATTCAAATTTAATGGAAAAACAATATACCTCTATGACAAAGAACAACTGAAGAAATTCATGTCCACCAAACCAACCCTACAAAGAGTACTGAAAAACATACTAGCTAGAGATAAAAATGACCACAATCCCCAGAACAACACCAGGTAGGACAAGCAATTACACAATGGGGAAAAACAGAAAGCAAACAACTGGAACATAACGGCAAAGTCAAGCCAGTACATATCAGTTATATCCATAAATGTAAATGGCCTCAATTCACCTATCAAAAGAAACAGGTTGACAGAATGGATCAAGAAACATGGTTCCACCACTCTGGTAAGTGGCTGTGGCCTGGAAAGCTGTGGCCACCCCAGGGTGAGAAACATCAGCATCTCCTGAAATCCACGCCATGTTGGAACGTGGGGCACTGGGAAAACAAGCAGCCAGCTTGCCAGTCTGGTAAGCAGCTGTGAGCCTACGGGCACACGGGCTTTGAATCAAATATCCATCCCTCCCCCATGAGCAAGTGGGAGCCAGAGATCTGAGCATGTCTTGTGAGTTTGACTATACACAATATCGCAAATAAGGGGGATTTCCTTCTGCCATCTCTTTGAAGACAAATATTTTTTATCAATGTTTTGCTCTTTTCTGATTAATGCTATTGCTCTTTTCAATATTCTGTTTTATAAGGTCAGTATTTTCTTCTATTTTGCTATACCTGATTGAAGGAGCAACTATTGTGAAGAAAATAAGATATACTATTGTACCTATTGCTACCATCCTGGTAACCTGCTATGAAGTTATGTACCAATTTCACTACAGTGTCTTTGGCTTTGCCCCATCTTGTTCTGCTGTATTTTACTACCTTCAAAATAAAATTAAAAGATAATTTTTTAAAAAAGAAAGAAACCTGACCCCACAATATGCTGTATATAAGAAACACACTGACCCAAAAGGAAACTCATAGATTAAAAGTCCAAGGATGGAAAACAGCATCCATGAAACAGGAACCCAGAAAAAAGCAGGAGTAACTATTCTATTTGCAGACAATGTGAACCTAACCTAAACTGATGAAAATAGATAAAGGTCACTACATACTCTTCAGTGGAAAAATTCAAGAGGAAGAACTAACAATTATAAATATATATGCACCCAACTATATAAGACAAATACTAACGGACATGAAAAACCAAATACACAAGAACACAATTATAACAGGGGACCTTAATACCCCATTGTCACAAAGAGATAGATCAACTAAACAAAAAGTCAGCAAAGAAATAATAGAACTGAATCATACCTGTGAGCAATTGGACTTAGTAGATATTTACAGAGTGTTCCACCCAAACACATCAGAATATACATTCTTCTCCCCTGAAGATGGAACATTCTCCAAAATAGACCATATATTATCCCATAAAACATTCTTAAGTAAATGCAAAGGTATTGAAATTATCCCATGCATAATATCTGACCATAGCACACTGAAATTGGAAATTAATGACAAAAGAAATTGCAAAATAACCTTCAAACAACCAGGGGGCTACAGATGAAATTAAAAAAGAAATAAAGCAATAACTACAATTCAGTGAAAATGCAGAAACAACATACTGTAATTTGCGGGACGCAATGAAAGCAGTCTCAAAAGGGAAATATATAGCAATAAATTGTGATATCAAGAAAAAAGGATGAGCACAAATAAACAACCTAACGCTTCATCTCAAGCTTCTAGAAAAAGAAGAGCAAGTTATACCCAAAACTCATAGAAGGGAGGAAATTATAAATATTAGAGCAGAAATCAATACAATTGAAACTAATAAATACAGAGAATTAATGAATCAAAAAGCTGGGTTTTTTTGAGAGAATAAACAAAATTGACAAACCTCTAGTTAACCTTATCAAGAAAAAGAAAGAAAAAAACCAAATTCATGCAATAAGGACTGAAAAGAGGGAAATTACTACAGATCCCATGGAAATTCAAAAGTTCATGAATACCTACTTTGAAAATCTCTACTCACATAGAGTGGAAAACAGAAGAAATGGATAGAATTCTAAAAACATATGAACTACCAAAGCTCAAACAAGAAGATATAGCAATTTTGAATAAACCAGTATCAGTTATTGAAGTTGAAAATGTAATTAAAAACTTACCAACAAAGAAAAGCCCAGGTCCTGATGGATTCATGGGTGAATTCTACAAGAAATTTAGAGATTTGATGAGAATACTCCTTAAATTCTTCAATGAAATTGAAAAGGAAGCAATCCTCCCTAAATCATTCCTGGAGGCAAGTATTACTCTGATATCAAAACCAGGGAAAGATCCAACCAAAAAGAAGAACTGTAGACCATCCTCACTAATGAACATTAATGCAAAGATTCTCAATAAAATACTGGCAAATAGAATGCAGCAAATTATCAAGAAGATTATACATCATGACCAAGTGGAGTTCATTCCAGGAATGCAGGGATGGCTTAACATATGCAAAACAATAAATGTAATACACCACATAAAACATATGCAAATCAATAAATGTAATACACACCAAAAACAAAAAACACATGGTCATCTCAATAGATGCAGAAAAAGCTTTCAATAAAGTCCAACACATGTTCATGATAAAAACCCTTCAGAAACTTGGAATACATGGTGTCTACCTTAATCTCATAAAGGCCATCTATTACAAAACAATAGCCAATATTATACTAAATGGACAAAAACTGAAAGCTTTCACTCTAAAATCAGGAACAAGACAAGGATGTCCACTATCATGACTCCTTTTCAATACAGTGCTGGAAATACTAGCCAGGGCAAACAGACAGAGAAAGAAATAAAAGGACTAAAGGTAGGAAAGGAGGAAGATAAATTATCATTATTTGCAGATGACATGATACTCTATATAGAAGACCCCAAACAAATTCAGCAGCATAGCGGGTTACAAAGTCAGTGCTCAAAAATCAATAGCATTCCTGTACACAAACAAAAAACTCACCAAGAGAGAAATGATGGAAATATCATCTTCCACAATAGCATCTAAAAAATGAAATACTTAGGAATCAACCTAACTAAGAATGTAAAAGACCTATATGCTGAAAATTATGCTACACTGAAAAAGGAGATTGAAGAGGATATTAGAAAATGGAAGGATATTCCTTGCTCTTGGCTAGGAAGAACCAACATTGTGAAAATGGCCATACTCCCAAAACTCTTATACAGATTTAACACAATCCCAATCAAAATACCATTAACATATCTCACAGATCTAGAGAAAACACTCCTAAAATTCATTTGAAAACAGAAGAAACCTAGAATAGCAAAGGCAATTCTGGGCAACAAAGGCAATGCAGGAGGCATCTCAATTCCTAACTTGAAACTATTACAAAGCCACCATGATAAAATCAGCATAGTACTGGCAAAGACATAGACCTGAGGACCAATGGAACAGATTAGAAGATGCAAACACATCTCAGCCACCTGATATTTGACAAAGGTGCTAAACATGTTCACTGGAAGGAAGATAGCCTATTTAATAAATGATGTTGGAAAAATTAGCTCTCCACATGCCGAAGACTGAAACTAGACCCACGCCTATCACCATGCACAAAACTAAAATCTAAATAGATCAAAGACCTAGATATTAAAACAGAAACACTAAATCTACTGGAATATAAGATAGGTAGAAATCTTGGAGACATAAGGGTAGGCAGACAATTCATGAACAAAATGCAAACTGCATGGGAAACACTTCAAAGAATCAACAATTGGGATCACATATTATTGAAAAGTTTCTGCACTTTAAAAGAAATCCCCAACAGAGTGAAAAGAAAACCCACAGAATGAGAAAGAATTTTAGCTAGCAACCCCTCAGACAAAGGACTTATATCCAGAACATACAAAGAACTAAACACCAAGCCCCCCAAATTCAAAGGCCTTCTCCAAAAATGGGCAACTGAGTTGAACACACAGTTCTCAGGTGAAGATATACAAATGGCAATAAAATACATGAAGAAATGTTCACCATCACTGGTCATCCAAGAAATACAAGTTAAAACAGCATTGAGATTTCATCTCACTCCAGAAAGAATAACTGCCATCAACAAATCAACTGATAACAAATGTTGGCGAGGCTGTGGGGAAAAAGGAACACTGCTCCACTGTTGGTGGGAGTGTAGACTGGTGCAGCCACCAGAGAAATCAGTATGGAGATTTCTCAGAAGACTAGGATTGGAAGTTCCATTCAACTCAGCTATTCCTCTCCTGGGTATTTTCCCAGAAAAAGTGAAAAGGTCCTGTCACAGTGATATATGTGTAACCATGTTCATAGCAGCACAATTTGTAATAGCTAAATCTTGGAAACAACCAAGATGCCCATCAACCGCAGAGTAGATGAAAAAGATGTGGTATTTTTACACAATGGAATATTACTCAGCTATAAAAAATGATGATCTTGAGCCTTCATAGGTAAATGGAGGCAACTTGAGACTATTCTCATAAGTGAAATAAATAAGAATTGTATTTATGAACATCACATTGTGTCTCTAGTGTAGAAAGCAAAAGTAATAAAACCCAAAATTTGTAATTGCTACTGTAAAAAAAGACAGGAAAAGAAAATGCTCTAAAGGATATAACTGCATGTATGTTTAAGTGTTTAAGATAGATAACCATATTACTAAGTTTTTGTTGGATTATTGAGCAGAACTGTTTGCAGTCTCACTACTTGAATGTCTACTTTGTATGCTTTAATTTTGTAACTTGAATAATTATTTCTAAGATGACAGTACGTAATTTATCAACTAGAGATTTCTTATTTTTTTAAATTCTGTGTTATTTCTACCCTTTTTTCTGTTTTGCTTTTTTTCTCTTTAAATAAAATTTTTAAAAAACAAGGAATCAGGAAATAACAATTCAACAGTTGCAAGATGATGCCAAAAAAAACCCCATATAAGATTAATATGTGTAAATGAAAAAGACAGTGACAGCACAAATCATATGAAAGAATATTTATAGAAATAATAGATGACATTTTTCCAAACATAGGAAAGGAAACTGATATACAGATAAGTGAAGCACATTGAACTCCAATAAGCCATAACCAAAATAAATCTACATATAATAATCGACATCCAAGAAATTCAACATAAGAACAGAATATTAAAAGCTGTTAGAGAAAAAAATCACCTAAAATGAAAGCCCATCAGACACAGCAGATTCTCAACACAAACAATGAAATCAAGAAGAGCATGAAGTATTTCAAATCCTAAAGGAAAACAACTTCCAATCCAGATTGATGTACCCTGAAAAACTACCCTTCAAAATCAGTGAGAAATAAGATATTTCCATGATAAAGAACAGCAGAAGAGCTTCATGACCAAAAAACCAACCCTACAAGGAATACTGAAAGATATTCTAGATAAACATAAAAGTAACTATGCCTTCAAGAACACCAACAGAAAAAAGCCACCAAACAAGGAAAGAATTAAATAGAGAAAAAAGGTAAAGAACCAACAGCAGAAAGATAACATGACAAGCCACTACATAGCAGTTATAACCGTTAATGTAAATGGCCTGAATTCACCAATTAAAAGAAACAGACTGCCAGAATGGATCAAGAAACAACATCCAACCATATTCTGTATGCAAGAAATCCATCTAATCCAAAAGGAAATTCATAGACTAAAAGTCAAAGAATGGAAAACAATACTTCATGCAACAGGAACACAAAAAAAGCAAGGGTAGCTATTCTGTTTGCAGACAATGTGATCTTCAAACCAATGATCAAAAGAGATAAAGAAGATCACTACATACTGGTTAGGGGAATACTTCAAGGGGAAGAGATAACAACCTTAAAATATGTATGCACCAAATATAGAAACACTCAGCTATGTAAAACAAACATTAATAGACATGAAAAATCAAATAAGCAATACCACAATTATAACAGGAGACCTTAACACCCCATTGACACAAAAAGACAGATCAATGAGGCAGAAAATCAGTAAAAAAATTAAAAAACTAAATCAAACTTGTGAACAAATGGACTTAATAGATGTGTACAGTGTTCCACCCAAAAACAATAGAATACACATTCTTCTCAACTTCTTACAGGACAATATCTAAAATGGATCATATACTAGCCCATAGAACATGCTTAAATAAATGCAAATGAATTGAAATTATCCCATGCATATAATCTGATCATAGTGCCATAAAACTG
Organism: Hydrochoerus hydrochaeris; assembly: GCA_004027455.1. NCBI lineage: Eukaryota > Metazoa > Chordata > Mammalia > Rodentia > Hydrochaeridae > Hydrochoerus > Hydrochoerus hydrochaeris. Next base: position 168,922 of record PVLA01000501.1, read on the forward strand.
AAAATTAATGACAAAAGAAACTGCAAAGATCCATAAACACATGGAAATTAAATAATACACACCTTAACAATCAATAGGTCACAGAAGAAATTAAAGAAGCAATTAAACAATCTCTACAAGGAAATGAAAATACAAATACAACTTACCAGAACCTGTGAGATGCAATGAAACAGTCCTTGAAGGGAAATTTTTTGGACTCCTACATCAGGAAACAGAATGAACACAAACAACCTGATGGTATACCTTAAACATCTAGAAAAAGAAGAGTAAGTCAAGCCCAAAGCCAAAAGAAAGGAAGAAATTATAAAGGTCAGAGCAGAAATCAATGCTATAGAGACTAAGAAAGCAATACAAAGAGTTAACAAATCAAAGAGTTAGTTCTTTGAAAGAATGAATAAAATTGATAAGCCCCAGAAAACCTTATTAAAAAAGAAAAGAAAAAAACTCAAATTCAAGCAATAAGGAGTGAAAAGGGTGAAATCACTACAGATCCTGTGGAAACAGAGATCATCAATACCTGCTTTGAAAATCTTTACTCTCTTAAGGTTTGATAACACAGAATAAATGGACAGATTACTAGAAACATGAATTATTAAAGTTAGATCAAGAAGATGTAAAATGGCTGAGCAACCCAATTTCAATTAATGAAACTGAAAATGTAATTAAAACTTTACCAATAAAGAAGAGCCCAGATCCTGATGGATTCACTATGGAATTCTACAAGAAATCCAAAGAAGACTTAATGCCAACACTCCTCAAGCTTTTCAATGAAATTGAAAGGGAAGAAATTCTCCCTAACTCATTCCTGGAAGCAAGTATTACTCTAATACCAAAAGCAAAGAAAACCCAACAAAAAAGAGAACACATGCCAATCTCCCTAATGAACATAAAGACAAAAATCCTCAATAAAATGCTAGCAAACAGAATGCAGCAAGTCATCAAGAAGATTATATACCACAACCAAATAGGATTCATGCAAGGAATGCAGGAATGGTTCAACATATGCAAATTAATAAGCATAACATATCATATCAATAGAACCAAAGATAAGAATCACATGATCATCTTAATAGATGCAGAAAAAGCTTTTCATAAAGTCCAACACTCATTCATGATAAGAACCCTATGGAAAATCAGAATAGATGGTCTCTACCTTAAACTGATAAAAAGCCATCTATGACAAACCAATAGCCAGCATCATATTAAGTAATCAAAAACTGAAAGCTTTCACTCTAAAATCAGGAACAAGACAATGCTGTCCACTATCACCACTCCTATTCAATATAGTGCTGGAAATACTAGCCAGAGAAATTAAACAAGAAAGAGAACTAAAAGGAATAAGGATAAGAAAGGAAGAAGTTAAATTATCATTATTTGCAGATGACGTGATACTCTACATAGAAGACCCCAAAACCCCACTGAGAGACTTCTAGATGTAATAACCAAATTCAGTAATGTGACTAAATACAAAGTTAACACTCAAAAAGCAATTGCATTCCTGTACACAAGCAAAAAACTAACTGAGAGAGAAATAACAGAAACCACATCTATCACAATAGCATTCCAAAAAATGAAATACTTAGGAATCAAACAAAGGAAGCAAAAGATGTATTCAGTGAAAAAAGAAATCAAGTACCCTGAAAAAAGAAATCAAAGAGGATCTCAAGAAAGGAAAAGACATTCTTTGTTCGTGGATAGGAAGAACAAACATTATGAAAATGGCCATACTCCCAAAACTGTTATACAGATTTAGTGCAATTCCCATTAAATACCATTAGCATACCTCACAGACCTAGAGAAATCATTCTTAAAATCCATCTGGAACCAGAAGAAACCTAGGCAATTCTGGGCAACAAAGAAAGGCAGAAGGTATCACAATCCCTGACTTGAAATTATGCTACAAAACTACTGTGATAAAATCAGCATATTGGAATAAAAACACATCTGAAGATCAATGGAAAAGATTAGAAGATACAACTACAAACACCTTCAGCCACCTCATCTTTGACTAAGGGAGAAAACATGTACAATGGAAGAAAGATAGTCTCTTTAATAAGTGGTGCAGGAAAAACTGCCTTTCCATATGGCAAAAACTAAAACTAGACCCATGCCTATCACCATGTACTAAACTAAAGTCAAATGGATCAAAGATCTAAATATTAAAACAGAAACACTAAATCTGCTGGAAGACAAAGTAGGGAGAAATCTTAAAGACATGGGAGTTGGCAGAGAATTCAAGAAAAAAAAAATCAAATTGCAGGAGAAATATGTCCCAGACTCAACAACTGGGATTTTGCCTTATTAAAAAGTTTTTGCATGTCAAAAGAAATCTCCAACAGAGTGAAAAGAAAACCCATGAATTGGAAAAAAAATCTTAGTCAACTGTCCCTCAGGCAAAGGACTTCTGTCTAGAATTTATAAAGAATTTTAAAAAATCAGGCCTCTGAAATTCAAAGACCCGATCCAAAAATGGGCATCTGAGACGAACACACACTTCTCAGATGAAGAAACACAAATGGAAAATAAATAAATGAAAAATGTTCAACATCATTGTTCATTAGAGAAATGCAAATTAAAACAACACTGAGATTCCATCCCACTCCAGAAAGAATAGCCAGGATCAAAAAACCACCCACAATAAATGCCAAAGAGGCTGTGGGGAAAAAGGAGCTCTTCCACACTGTTGGTGGGAGTTAGACTGGTGCAACCACTGTGGAAATCAGTGTGGAGATTCCTCAGAAAGCCAGGATTGGAGGTCCCATTTGATCCAGCTATTCAACTTCTGGGCATATTCCCAGAAGAACTGAAAACATCATACCACAGTGATATATGTGCACCCATGTTATAGCAGCACAATTTGTAATAGCTAAATCCTGGAAACAACCCAAATGCTCATCAACCAAGGAATGGATGAAAGAGATGTGGTATTTTTATACAATGGAGTACTACTCAACTATAAAGAAAGACCACATTGAGGCTTTTATAGGTAAATGGATGCAACTTGAGACCATAATCATAAGTGAAATAAATCAAACCTACATGTGTAAATACCATATTGACTTCCTATTGTAAGAATCTGAAAGAGTAAATAAAATACAAAATCTTCAATAAAAATTGTGAAAGAGCAGGAAACTTCTCAAAGAGAAAAAAATAACTCGGGAAAAAGGAGAAAAGAAGGAAGAGAAAGGAAAAAAGATAAAAATTTGTATATATACACTTAAGATAGCTAAAAGGATTGTACTGCTAATTCTATTAGTTCTTGGAACAAAACAGTTAACATCCATAGGATCAGATCAATTTTGCATGACTATATGTGGTCATTTGAGTAAGACTTTTGAAGAGAACTATGCAAAACAACAACATTTGTTATGTTCCTACCACCTTGTTTTGAAAGTCTACATTGTTATTGTTTTGGGCTCTTTGTTTATTTGACTCTTGTTATTTATTTGACTCTTGTTTCTTGTTTTTCATATACTTTGTTTTGTTTTGGTTTGGTTTTCCCTCTAATACAGGAAGGATAGATGTACATTATAGGATTGTATATGCATAGAACTTTACCTAAATAGTTTACAAGAACTGATTTTATCACGTGTGATGGTTTGAACAGCTACACTGAAGAAAATGAGACAACATGGTAGACACTGATGATTTCCTATCATTTTGCTTTGAAGTCCAATAACACTTTTATTCTTGGTTTTGATTGATTTGAGTCTGTTTTCAATTATTTGATTTCAATATGAAGGTATGGACAGCTATTTTGAAGAAAACAAGAGACATTATGGTAGCCATTATTGATTTCCTTGTGTCTGGTTTTGAAGGCCCATAAGGCTGTCATTCTTTTGTTCTGATTGTTTTTAAACTATTTTGATTTGTATTAACTTATTTTGTGTGAAGGTTTGGACAAGTATTTCGAAGAAACAAGGGACATTATGCTAGCCACTGTTGGTTTCCTGTTGTCTTTCCTGAAATCCTGTTTTATTTGCATGGTTTTGTTCTGATCTTCTTTGTTCTGTGTTTTGTTTTATTCTCTTTTTAAAAAATCAAAAAAATCAAAAGCTGAGACATCACAAGTTGGGGGCTCTCTGTATATAAAAACTACCACTTAGCCAATTATCAAATTGATGGATAATAAATTGAGGGAAAATTGTGATATAGTAACTTAAAATCAATTTTCCTTGTTTTAAGGAGAGAAAAAGAAAAATAATTATGTAGCAGTTTAAGGTAGCATAAAAATTACATAGCACATTAATATCCAGAGAAACTACTTCTTTAGTACTAATATCCATGCAAATATGTATTACTGATAAATACTTTTATACCTGAGAATATCCTGGGAAAAATACCAAATCCAAGAAAATCGAAGGATAATGTCAAGCACAGCTCTGTAAAAAAAATCACCAATAAAGCAATGAATGAAACAATTGCAGAATAATAACATCTCTGTGTGGGAGTCACTGTCTGCTCAGCTTTTGTTTAGTGGATGGGAACAGGGCACGTAAGTGATCGTCTCTGCTGATTCATATTGAACATCTGATCCCAGGATTGGGTAACAGAACAGATACAAGTACAAGGTCAGAATAGTATCACCATTTAATTCTCAAGCAGAACTTTAGCACAAGCGAAGGCCCCTAAACCACTATTTGTGGTCATGAGGTTTATAACCATGTCTTCATTCCCTTCCAGTTTGGGTACAATCTGGTAAGAATACCTCTCCGCTTCTAATTGACTGTCACTGTCTCCTTCCCTTCCCTTCCAAGGCTATTTTTGAACACAGAAGACCATGTAAGTAATAAATAACCCATACCACACAGCATTCACATAAGAAATGTAGATGATATATAATGATACAAAGTGCATTTTAAAATATGTGGGGTGTGGGTGTGTGATGTGTGGTGTGTTGCAGTCTTGTGATAGACACAAATATTAAATAAATTATGTATAATTATTGGATTACAGTAAATATGAAGTTTGCAGATACTTAGGGTTCTTTTTCATGAGTTACTAAGTGAAGATTTCACATAAGTGATTTTTCCATTTAATAGAAACTTACTCCTTCACATGGTCAAGCATGGTTATGTCAATTTAATCATTGCTAAAAGAATTATTTATAAAATAGAATAGATTGTTTTACATTTTAAACATTGGTCTACACTTTTATATTAAATGCTAAACTTTAAACTTTCTTTAATGATTCCAGATTATCTTTAAGATTATCAGATATTATTTTGTATTTTACATGAAAAATACAGAAAAGTTGTTACATAGAAATAGGAATGTTATCATCAAGCTCTTTAACATCTATTTTGTTTGTTTGTTTGTTTTTTGGTACTGGGGATTGAACTCATGACTTCATGCTTGCTAGCCAGGCACTTATGCTGCTAAACAAACTCCCCAGCAAGCTCGCCAACAGCTCTGCACATGGTTTCTTAATGTTTAAAATGGGAGCACTATTTTCCTTGGATTTTTCATTGTTTAATAAATATTAAATTATATAGCACTTGTAAATGGTACCAATGAACCACTGTATTTCAGAGTACAAATAATAAAACAGAGGGCTGGTTTAGCTCAAAAAGTGTTATACATCTGTGATTTTGATGTCTTGGGTTTATCATACATAATTCATGTTTCCCAAAAACAACTGGATTACATTTAAAGTTATAGTAAATAGTCTCTTTCTTTAAAAAACAAAAAAGTACTTTTAACTATATGAGTGTTTAGTATCTAGTTTTGGTATATAGAAGGTTTTTTCTTTTTTTTTTTTTCCATCATTCTATGCCCTCTTTGCCTAATTGAATTTGCTAGAGGGATTCTGAGTAGCTAAGAGTTTTGTAATCTGTATACTCTTTCAATGCAAATACTATGAATACTTTCTTTAGTATATTTCCAATGTTGATTGTTGGAAATAGATACATGGATATAAAAACATGGCCAATACCAACCTATTTTTGTCAGTGCAAGAACAGCCACTGAGATCAATAGTGCCAAAGACCATGGCCAACGTGATTACATTTCCCAAAACTCTGGAGGAAATATTACATTGACACATTTCTAGTACTATCGTCAGACTTTATCACACTGATTTCTAAGCACTGGTGGGCTCAGCCAGCCATATTACTAAACAGGATGGGTTGTACAGAGGGCATTACCCTGCCAGAGTTGTCAAGTAAAGTAATATGTCACCTCCAAAGAACACTTTCAACCTCATCCTCACAACTTCATCGCAGAACAAGAAAGAATAACTGATTTACAGAAGCGCCAAGCTCCAGGTTTGACAGTGCTTCTGAGAGTCATTCCAGTCAGTGTTGAAAGCAGTACTTTGTAAACACTGGACTGTAGCCAAGGGCATCAGAATTGACGGACAACCTCATTCCTGGAACTGACATCATGCTTCTGATGCCAAATCTCTTCGAGGTGAGACACAGGTATTTGCACTTTCAACAAAAATCAAAATGATTCTAATAAGCAAGTCATACGTGAGAGTGGCTGATCAAAACCGAATGACTGATATATGCCCCCCCACTGTCATGCTGTTGACCAGCTGTTCTACAGAGTGTCACAGGATCCCCCCATTCTCCTACCCCACTAAACACCCATCAAGAACTGGCACTGTGATCTCCATTCCTCTACTAGGTATCATGTGCCCTATGATGGGTGCCAGCTTTTGAAGGATGAATGTAACAGACATAGTATCTGCCACCACTGAGCTTAAAGTCTAGTGGCAGTTGGACTGGAGGCAGCTTGAAGAGCAAATAGTCACTCAAATTTCTACCTGAAATGGGTTCTGTAGAGAAAAACAAGTTCTGAGGAAGTATGACTGGTGCTTCTAGCACTGGTGGACTAGCGGAGCTGGTCAAAGAAACAACAGTCAATTTAGGTTCTTAATCCTGGCTGCCAATTAGGATATGAGCAACCCAAAAAGAACAGTGGGTACCTGAATCCTGTAGCAGCAAGGAGCCTCGTTTTTTTCACATGCTTGTTCTCAAATTGTAGGCTCAAGTTCACTGAACAGTGTCCAGTAAACAATTTAGGAAAAGAACAGTTGTTCAGAAGGGAGTTTACAGGATTTAACAGTGTGTCCATTAAGAAGTTCCAGACCTGAATGCTTATTTATTTACTATCAGCTTTCAATCCGGGGTTCTACTAATCAGATTTTACATAATTTGATGTGAAACAGTGGTCCTCAGCCTTGGCTGTACACTAAAATCTCCTAGGGAGCTTTAAAAAAAAAAAAATTGATACCAGTACCTTGGCCCCAGTCCTAGAAATTCTGATTTAATTGGCCTGAGGTGTAGCCTGAATATGAGGATTTTCTAAAACTCCCCAGATGGTTCTAACATGTAAACAGTTTTGAGAGGAGGAAAGAAATTAAATGAATCAACAAGGAAAGTCAATGGTGAATTAAAGTAATCCGTGTGTTTGGTATGTCGCTGTCAAAAAGCAAAGAACAGCTGGTAACACTGAACCTGAGCTGAAGGCACACAGAGCACTGAAGATCCTCCCCGGCTCTCTGCTTCACACACACACAGTTCTTTTTGCATTCAGTCTGCTCCCAAGAGGCAGTTCTTTGTGCCTACATCTTTACACACCAGGCCGAGGAGAAAGATGTAAGTTCAGGTTAGGCAAATATATTTTTCCTCCAAAAATTTGAAGATCATTTAAACAGACAGAATTGTCCACAAAATAATAAGGTAGGTACAGTTTAAGGTATTAAATAAGACAACTGACATTCAAGAGATTGGGGAAAAGCTTCTCTGAGGGTAGGATGATCAAAAGAGAAACAATACAAACTTGAAGCGATAATGAAAAGAGAAGCCCAGGCAAAGAAACAGGAATAATCATGGACAGGAAAGCACTGTATCTTCGATCTGGAAGGTTCCGCAAACGGTCATATGTTAAGCTCCCAATTTTTTGCCACTGAAAGGTGATGGAAACTTTAAGCCATGAGGACTATCATGAAGGCTTCTGATCATTAGACCTGAAGGACATTGTGGACACCAGGCAATTCCTCTTTCTTTTTGATTCCTGGTCGTAAAGCAAGCATTTTTACTATGCCATGCCACCATTATGTGCTACCTTGAAACAGGCCCCAAACCAACAGGTTGATCCATACCCTGAAACTACAAAACTATCATCCAAAATAAACCTTGAATATCTCAGATGTTTGTTACAGTGACAAAGAACTAACAATGGAAGAGACCTGCCTTATCACCCAGAGGAGCGAGATCTGAAAGGGAGAGAATCAGAACTCTCTTCTGCTGAAGATGGTCAACTTCCAGCTGCCCCTATGACACTGTATTTTTTCAGAAAAATACTCTTAGGCAACATCCCTTCATATCGCAGAAGGCTGGAGCCATTTTTCTGTTTCCTTCTGTTACCCACTTCTGAAAAGTGACTAACCATTGGTGTCTAAATGCTTTGACAATGCCTGGCTGTGAGACATTTTTCTGAAACATAGAAGACTGAGCTAGGGATTGAGTCAGATGTAGTGACAGGCACATAATCCCAACACTCCAGGAGGCTGAGGCAAGAGGATCACAAATTCAAACCCAGTCTGGGCAACTGCCAATTTAGTAAGATGCCATCTCAAAATAATAAAGGGTTGAGGATGTAATTCAGTATGAAGGCCAGGTTCAATACAGTACTGGTGTATATATATATATATATATATATATATATAAATGTGAATATAATTTTATGACTGTATCCCCACCTTGGAGCCACAGAACAAGAACCTTGAGGGCATGGCCTGGAAATTCTATAATATTTGTTAAATCCCACAAGTGATTATGACAGACAGCCTGGCTATAGAGCAATGGTCTTATCCAGTGGCAAGAGCTGGGAAACATATATGTAGCTTGAATGCTATTTCCTGTGCTTAAATGCAGGTATGCATAGAGGACACCTTGAAGCACATTTTCTGTTTAAATTGCTGGAAACAATCATGATAAAGAAAATAGTGATGATAAAAGCAAGTTGAAAAGACACTGCCATTTGGAGAAGCCCAATAAATCCAAATTTAGAAACATGTGAAATGTCATCATCTCTACGCAATACTAGCTGATAGGATTGTTGCATGCTCCAAAAATTAAAATGCGTTGTTGTTGGGAGTTTGCAAATGTACTTATGGAACTGAAACCTGTTTAAGATTAACTCAATGGCCAGCTTCAGACTTGTCAGCATATATTTATTATACCCATAAAATTACTTTTATACTTAAGTACCAGTGGAAGTCGAATACTCACCACCATGACAGGCAATGTGGACTGACAGAGATTTAGGTATCATCAGATAATTCAAATCTTGTTAATCATGATGTCAACAACTTTAAATGTTATCACATCAGCAGATTATTAGGGGTTGGAGTAACCATGGTGAGTGGGGAGAACCAGAAGTGTGCTTCTAGGATATTTGGGGAAAAGATGGGATAGGCAAATTTGGGTGAAACTTCTATTTTTTTTGCTGGATGACAAATGTTATTCATGTTATTCAGTGGATAATTTCTAAAATGATGATACTTAAAAGTTAATTTTCTTTCACTTGGGAAAAAGAACTGTCATTTAGTGTCAGTGAAATGAAACCTTCATGGAAACTCATAATTCTTTTATCTTCCTTAAGGACTGAATTAGTAAGTAGAGGCAAAAATTAAAACAAGTTGAATAATCTTTATGAAGTATCTACCAATCTTTCACTGTGTGGCTTATTTGAAGCTCTGCTGCTGATATATTATTTCATAAGTAATTGAAAATTACCAAGAAATGTATTAATATGAAGTTGTTTGATGGTTCCTAAGTATAAATGCAAGATAGTATAAGTGATATGTCTACTTCCAGTGATAAGACTTTGCATTTCAGTAGATCTTATGTAACAATTATAACTGCCCAGACTTTCAACAATAGACAAGAACACAGCAATTAAAGAACTAACACAGAACACATAACCTCAATCTAAGTAGTAAAATTACAGCCATAAATTTCTTTGCCTGTCTCCTGCCATATTCATTTGTTGTTACAAATGGTTTAATATAGATGGGGAGGGCAATCTACCTAACATCCCTGTATTCTATAATTCCCTGGAAAATGGCAATTATCAGTGACAACAAATAGAGAGAGAGAGAGAGAGAGAGAGAGAGAGAGAGAGAAAATGCCCTTTTTTGTTGCTTTATGCAAGTCAAAACTTCAAAAAACTCTTTTTTAGTGGTTAGTTATATACAATTAGAACCTCCCACCTTTTGATGAGAACAAATGAGGCTTGGGACTTAATCTTAAAGCAGTCTCACCTAGGAGAAATAGCTCAAGAACAGCAACTAAAACACAAATGGACAAGGACAAGTGGTTAGAGAGGAAAACCTAGGATAGAGAAGTATGGATAATCTTTATACATGTAGAGTGGTTTTACATAAATAACTTAGAAATCATGGGCTTGCAGTGATCTGCCCATTACTGACGGCAAACCTGAAAGCACCGTCACCAGATAGAGGTTCTGATACCCACTGATGGCTCAGAGCGTCTTTAGACTGAGTCCCACTCTTCTCAGCAACAGCCTTTGCTTTCAGGGGATGGGAACAGATTTAATTGTAAAATTGTAGAAAACAATACAAAAGAGTTGTGAAAATGACTTTCCCATTTTACATCTTAGTTTTGAGTTCAGAGAATCATAAAACATTCCCTGAAAGGGATTTAGCACTTTATTTTATAAATAAGGATGTTTGTGAATATTTCAAGACCCTATTCCTAGTTTGTAGCTAAACTGTTTGCAATAACAGCAAGAGAGACAGAGACAGAGACAGAGACAGAGACAGAGACAGAGAGATTTCCCTCTCACACTCTACCAACTGGAAATTCTTTGAGGTTACCAACTAACTTTTTAAAAAAGTGTTAAATTCTCTGGTTATTCCCATATTACTGCCTCCAGTGCTTTAGGCAGGCAGCATCTAGATGCTTCTGTGAAAACATGAAAGGGAGATTTGTTTGAAACCATGTGGAAGGAAAGCCTCTGTGCCACAGGAATGTGGGAATCTTTCTGGACTTGCTGTAAGATCAGAAAACATCTTTTCCTGGGTCCTAACTTTATTTGATGTCTTTGAGCCTCAGTTTCTTTATTTGTATAACCAAAATAAAAGAAATATTCCCAGGTTGTTGTAAAATTAAATGTTAGGTATTGGATAAATAAATTGTTTTAAAAAATGAAAATAACTAAGCAAATGCCTAGCCCTTGGAAGATTCTTGGTTCTCTTTGTTTTCTTGTGCATACATCTGTCTTTTTGCCAGAAACTTCTACTAAAACTCAAGTCATTCAGAGATCACTGGGTCTAAATCTCCTTACCCACAAAATGAAGCTAGAATAAGTTACTTCATAATGTCCTTGTAAAGAATAAATGTAATAATGTCCATGAATGTGCTTTGTACAGTGTCTGCCATTATACATGTAAGGGATTAATACTACTATCATTAGCAACCACATTCCAATATGGCAGACTCAACGTTTTCTTTTTCAGCCTGTTTGAAATACCTTCATCTCTTCTCTCCAAGTACCTAACCATCTTCCTTCAGGCCTCAAGTTGTAATTTTTTCCTAGGAAGATCAAGAGTTTCAGAGTATTTGCTTTTACTAGTAAAATCCATTCTGTCTGTTCTATTCAGGGTGACCACTCCCTCTATCCAACCCCTTTACATCACTGGCTAACTACCTCCTTTGTCATTTACAGCGCATTGTTAGTCATGTTTTTGCACTTACCTGTTTGGTTTCCTCTACTACATCATCACACACTTCAAGGACAAAGAATGTGTTTGTATTTTTCACTCTTAAAGCAAACTCCACCAGTCTAGTTGTATACTTTAATCAGAGCTGGTTCATGATGCTCATCTGTTGGATAATCCAGTGCATATAGTATTATATTTATTCAATAGTCTTTGTAATGACCCTGCTATCATTTAAAATTACCAGAGAGCTAACTTGCGCATAGGGGTGCAAGTCTGTAGTCGGAGCCATTGAAGCAGGGGGATCACTTGAGCTCAGGAGTTTAAAGCCAGCTGGGCAATACGGCAAGACCCCAAATACAAAAAAATACCAAGAAGCTCAGCAGTGTAAACAACCATTTATTATGCTCATGGATCTGTAGGTCAGGAATTTGTTGGACAGGGCACAGAGGGGATGGTTTGAAACTGTTCCAAGATGTCTGACACTAAATAATTGAAGGCTGGAAGCAGGCGTCCTCTGAAGGCTCATTCACTCACAATGAAAATGAGCCATCAGTGGGAACCTAATGGAGCTGTTGACTGGAACATACGTATGTGGCCTGTCTCTGTGACCTGGGCTCCTTCAAAATGCTGTGGCTGCATTCCAGACAAGAGCCCAGCGGAAGCTGTAGCCTTTCTGTGACCTAGCCTCCAGTCACACACCACCACTTCTGGGACCCTCTACTGGCTGGAGAAGTCACCAGCCCAGCAAGCAGAGGGGAAATAAATTCCATCTCTTGGTGCAAAGTTGCCTAGTTCTGAAAAAGCATAAAATAGATGTGCGGCTATGGCCATTTTGGGAAAAGATAATCTGCCACAAGATTTTATTGCTCTAATGTAATACCATCGAGTTATTCTGGGTTTTAAAAGTAATGGGTTATCTTATTCTTAAGTCTCTAAGTAGATGATCAAAAATCTAAGGTCATCTGTTATACAGTTTGAAAGACAGACCTGAAAAAGTCTTGAGTATGGCAAGCATGGAGCTCCAAGAAGGTTGTCTACGTCTGCATGCTGTCCCAGGAGGCAGTATGCATTTTTAAGGAACACCAGCATTCAGACCTCAGCAATCCAAAAGGAGGCTGTGGAAAAACTTCTTAAAAGCACTGGGTTAAACATAACAGAGACTGAAAATGGAGGATGATCTATTAAAAACAAAAGAGAAAGGCAACTTTTAAAATGTCAGGCAAAGAGAGGAAAAGAAAGGCAGAGGGAGACGGACAGAGAGAGGGCATACTATATGTAGAACTGGGTAAATGCGAATAAAGATTTCAGACTATATCCATGCCAACTTCCTGGTTGAGACGCTGTACTACAATTATGAAAAATGGAGAAACCAAGTGGAAGGTATAAGGAGTCTTTCAGTGTTATGCTTCAACTGCGTGTAAATCTACCATGAAATCAAAATGCAAAGTTCACACGTACACACATGCACAGAGACACACACACAATTTTCCTAATGTATTCACATTTACTTTTCCCAAGGAACAAATGTCACCAAGAGTAGACGATGCCTTTCTGCAGAAGAGAAGCTCCAGTGGCTGGCTGCCTTTTAGTATCTACGATACCACCAGGAGGAAGATGTTTTTGTGCAGGCGAGTCTCTTAGTAATGTTCAAATCTCTTGACATCAACAGCTGCTGCTCCACCTACACTGTCTCCTTTCAGTGGATTGAAAATAAAAGTGAGTTTTTATTCACGAAGAGCTGTACTTAGCTGTGTCCAAGTCGGTAACCATTTCTACATTTACCTGTGATATACAGTGAAACTTAAACATAAAACTGTTTTATTCTAAATTTTCTGTTTTTGAAGATGCAGTGAAAAGTCTGCTCTTGAAATGTGTGTCTGAAACCCAAAGCATAAGCAATAAAACCTGCTGGATTGAAATGGGTGTGTAAAAGCTTCCTCTCTTCCGCTCTGCTCAGCCACTGCGGAGGAGTAAAAGCCTTTCTCTCTGTCAACAGTCTATCAACAAATATTTACAACCTTTTCAACAAACTATTTCAACCATTACTAGATCATTAGGGAGGACTTCAAACTTGCTGACCCTTTAAAAGCATGAGGGATTTAACTGCAGAAAAATGAAACCACACACATAGTTAATAGAGTTCCCACTGTGCTCCTGTACTTCAACCACAGAGAGCTTTTAAAAACCAATTTGTGGTTCTGGAAAAATGGTCTAGACTAGGATGGGAACCCAGAACAGAAGCAACTGTTTCCATTTGCCTATCTGAAAACGAGATAGGCAAATGGAAACTTCTAGTTACTGTAGTTTTATTCAATTATACTAGATCTCTTAAACTAAAAAAAAGAAAAAAATGTTAAACTAGAAAATGAATACTTTTACTATTTGTGCCTCTTATTGGAATGATTGAAGGTGTCCCCAGTTAGTACTTTGGTAACATGCCTTTATATATAAACCGTGGGCCAAGATGACAGAGGGCCTGTTTGGAATGCTGATTTTACTAATTTCCTCACGCATCTCTCAGTGGTTCAGCAGGTTAGGGATGTTGTACATATTTGCAAGATTGAATTTATTCTTCTAAGACTTACTGAATCCCAAACTGAGTATTAAACTTCAGAGAGTGTGTAGAGAAGAAATAAAAGAACTTTCTTTAATATCTGTTCAATGTTCTATAACCCTAAAAAGTTTCTAAAAACCAAAGTCTATGGATGCCTTCCTTGAGCCAGGCTCTGGCATG